>JAZAVI010001038.1:15000-31217 GCA_036326025.1 Chrosomus eos | reverse complement strand
TATGGGTTAGAAAAACGGGTATTTTTAACATGAAATGTTGCGTAATGCACCTTTAAGGCATCAGTATTGTTATTGCTCATACTTATTCCGGACAAAAGTTTGGCGCGCTACTCCTCCCGGAAAGTTTGTCACAGACCCCTGAGTGAGGCGTCAAATTAACAAGCTCATTGAGGAGAGGTGTGCAATGACTTTTCTAAGCGATCGGGTCTTTTCTAATGATTTATTTCCTTACTTTTCGGGGCTGGCAAGTTTCAATCCCTTAGAAGCCTATGGAGGAGTGATCCAGCTCTCAGATTTAATCAAAAATATCTTAATTTGTGTTCCGAAGATGAACAAAGGTCTTACGGGGTTGGAAAGACATGAGGGTGAGTAATTACTGACAGAATTTACATTTTTGGGTGAACTAACCCAGATAGCACACGTACATCGCGGAGACGTCTGTGAGAGATCGTAACGTCTGGTGAACATCGTATTCGAATGACCGTTTTTAATAATTAATGAGCCGTCTTCCTTACCTCTATACGATGTCTATACGATGACTCTTCAACATTTAAAAATTGCTGCCATGAGAGCGGCGCCACGGAGGTATCAGGTTTCCGCATTTGTGCCACGCATGTGGGATGCAAACAAAACACGAAAATATAATAGCCTCGCTATTTATAATTTTTTTAAATAATCATATCAAGTACATACATCCTAGTTCGTAGTTTATCAATTTGACAAGCATTTAACACAAAACAGTTTTACCTTTAGATTTTGAATTGGTTTGTTTCACTGATCCAAATTTTGTCTTGCTACAATTATGTTTGCGATATATAAATACTTTTTTATTTATATATATATTTTTGCTTTAAGTACAGAATAAAATGTAAGCATAATTATAACGTGGATTTATTTAAATAATGCTTTCAATAATTTAAGGCCAACTCTATCCTCTGTATACAAATCAGAATATATTAATAAAAAATTATTTATTCCAGGAACACTTTTCTGGAACCCATCATGCATAACAGCCTTTACATTTGTTTTCTTGATCCTTCTTGTAGAAAAAAAATACATGCTAAAAAATGACAGCCAAGTTTTACATTTGAGGTAACTCTCCTTGCAAGTCAACTGGAAGTCTACCTGCTGATTATAGGTGTGGTTCATAATTTCTTGTTATATCTTGCAGAAAGCATAAATTAGACCCTTCTAGACTACCATGATTGGCTGCTGCTTGGAATGTAAAGTGTACCATAACAAGCTTGATAATTTGAGTAACAATTTAATTTATTCCATGATCCAGTTTTGTCAGGTGGACATTTCTTTATCTTGTTTTTCTTTCATGGGTCAGGTGGTTCTTTGACTATGCCACGCACAGTAACACACACCATGCCATTTTCATATTTTGTTCTAAATAATGATGCTTACAAACTCCCAACGAGCAAGGCAAAGGGCACTGGTGAAGAAAACCCTTGTAGATGCATAAGGAAGAAGCCTTAAGAGGATTTGATTCATAGTACCTTGAAGAATGAGTGCCATTTCCTTTCCAGATAATTGATTCAAACTTTAAAACCATCTTTAAATATATAGATTTAAAAAAAAAATAATGCAGTAACTGCTGAGAGCAATAAGGTGAATATAATCACAAATAAGGTCCCGCAACGACTCTGGCTTCCACAGATGACCTGGTGCTGATCGGAGGATCTCCCGCTGGATGAGCTCCCGCTGGACAAGTTCTGTCAGAACACCGGCCTCACACGACCGCTACCTTCCTAATCCCAGTCTCATAGATTATAGAAGTGAACAGATTGTGCATGGCAGACACTGGTTATGGACTGCATATTTATTATTTTATTGCATATTTTAAAATTGAATGAAAACATTGATGGCCAGGTGGGCGTGGGAATGAAGGTGGACTAGAGGTAGATCTGTGCATCTTAGGATGGACTGGAGGTAGATCTGTGATCTTCAAAGCTGTATGGTGGAGAAAATAAATTGAAAAAGATGTTAGAGCATTCTATAAGGTAGAAGAAAGTTACTGTGGGTTAAAATACTTTATTTCTCACAAACAATATTGGGCAGTGAACACCATGTAAAATGTAGAAACTTGAAAACAATACTGTCAACAACCTGCTTAGATACTCCACAGCTGTGGTGCTAAGCACCCTCAAACAAAAGTGAAAGCACCCTCAGATTTTTTATTTGCACACATGTAAACGAGATTTTGCCGACAAAAGAAACAGACAGATTTCACACTCATATATGTTACACAAACTAAATCCATTAACACGATTTTTCAAATCAGAAATTATTTCATTATTCGTGTGTGCGTCCCGCTCAGGAAATTCGTTAGAGACGGGGCTGCCTTTAGATTGCCAAAAAATGTAATTGTGTCCATTCACCAGAATAGAGAGTCTCAGCAACGGTGATAGATTGAAGCGCACGTCCGAGTGAAGACTGCACGAGCCACAAGAGAACACTGTATCCATGCAACTGACAGCAGAGCAGCATCAAGCGCTCAGCTTGATTTCAAAAACATAAAATTTAAGCGCTAGATCTCTCATTTAAGAGCGAACTAAATGAATGCTCTGCTAGTTAACTGGACATGTTTTATTTGTAGTAGGTAGGCCTACATCCATGCTTCAATGTTGCCAAAAGTTATATTAACTTCTTTATTCAACTGCAGAATAAAATACTTAATATAATTCAAATTTCTATAGGCCTACTTCACACATTTGCAATATTGATATTTGGGGAAAAAAGCACTGTGTGTGATTGTGACATTGATTTTGAGACAGGCGTCTATGAGACGGTCTTCATCATTTAGTGTTGAGATGTTCATTGAGTCTCTGATCTCTAAAAATCTCCAAATGCTCCACGTGAAACTGTGGTCTTCCAACCTTTTACTATCAAAATGTTTTGAATAATATGCGTGAGAAAAAGAGAGCAAAACAGCGCTCGCTTGTGTTGTTTGAAGACGTGATAGTGCGTGCGGCCGCGGCACAACCACGGTTATTTTCGTAAACAAAAACTGAAACTAAGACTAAAACTATTGGTCAAAAAACATTTTCGTAAACTGAAATAAAATTAAAAATTCATAATAAATGAAAAACTAAAACGAAACGAAACTAACAACAGTTACTGAAAAACTAACTGAAATAAAATAATAATTAGCAAAAATAAATAATCGTTTTCGTGATTAATAAGCTCTTTACTTCAGCGGAAAAATCTGACCTGTGGCTGTTTAAGGAAATGCCTGATTTGGCGCTTCATACGCGTGAAGTTGCTGAGGCGATTAACCGCTGTGACGAGCTCAATCTGAAGGACCGTAACGTAGAAGTTAGAACACATCGCTAGTGCATAGCGGCTAGATGCATCTGTTGCAGTGGAATGGGAAACAACACAAGGTAATAAGACGCAAGTTGGACTTCTTTTATCTTGAGCGCTGCATTTTTAGAATGCCGTTTCATTTGCGAGACGCGGGTGCAACACCAAAACAAGTTCGTCAAGCACAAAAAAAATTTAATGTTCTATCTAGGCTACTGTATGTTTGAGATGTCATGATTTCATGAAGGTTGAAAGGCTGAAAGGTGCTGTTATTATCTTTGTTTTTACAAAACATTTACTGCTAATAATATTATTATCCTTGTGGAGGCAATGTAGGCTATGGAATACCAAAGACACGACACACACACACAC
Source organism: Chrosomus eos (assembly GCA_036326025.1). NCBI lineage: Eukaryota > Metazoa > Chordata > Actinopteri > Cypriniformes > Leuciscidae > Chrosomus > Chrosomus eos. The sequence goes on along the minus strand of JAZAVI010001038.1, from coordinate 27,536 downwards.
ACACACACACACACACACACACACACACCCTAAACCTGCCCATTACCCACAACTGTCAGCATTTTTACATAAAAAATAACTAATTCTGTATGATTTATAAGCTTGTTTCACTCACTCACTCGTAATGGTTGTAATGGTTTTTAACGTAATGGTCTCCTTACACTGATGAGTTAGTATGTTTCATCTTTTTGGTTTGAGATTGAACAAAGCACCAAATAAATGGAACTTAAAAGTACACAAGAACATTTATTTTATATTTATTATTAAGATGTCTGCACAAGAGTTAACTGTAATCTGTGCAAACATTACACTTAAATGAAACTTCTCGTTTTGGTCTACACTGGAAGTGTACTGCATGCTCTGATAAACTATAATTACTAAAACTGAAACTAAATAAAATAAAAACTAAATAGAAATGTGTTTGCAAAATAAAAACTAAACTAAAACGAACAAAACCATTAATGAAACTAACTAAAACTAAACTGAAATTTAAAGCAAAATTGAAAACGATATTTAAATTAAACTAATTTAAAAAAGCAAAACTATAATAACCTTGGGCACAACTCACTTTCTGGAGGTATACTGCCCCCATCTGTTATGGAAAATGGAATGTTTTGATTTTTAGTTCCAGAGGGCACCTTTAATGTCTTTAAAAGTAAAGCATTTTTTTCTAGGAAAAACTATAGACCTTATGCACCAGAGAAACGTGGGCACCATCATCTTTAGAATATTGTCTTTGAACTTCCGTTTTTGCGGTCGCTCTGTATATTTCTATGGCATCGCTGTCGAGGAGTAATTAGCTGGTGAAGTGGATTTACTTATTGTAGAGTTAACAAAAGTTATCATGAGCATTGTAATGTTTATCATAAGCATTGTAAAGCAGATGTCTTAACAAATGTCGACCGGGAATTTTTTTACGAGCAGTTCATTGATTCCTATGCAAGATTGCTGTGAAAATACAGACCGGAAGTCAAAAGACAACGAGCGCAGCGCTGAAAAGGGGCAGGGCTACATAAGGTCTATAGGCCCACTCACATTTTCACTGGCCCACCCAAAATACAATTTCTGCATACGCCACTGGTTCATAAAAAATAAATATGTAACATAATTAGGTAATTTAACGTTACTTATTTAACACAATAACGTAACACATGCAGGCTACGTTTCTCAACACTGATAATGAATAAATAAACGCCTGCTTCTCCAGACTTGCGCTTCAGTTCCCCACAAATCACAGAACTTTCATAATCACTTAGCCATAGCGATTTATTGTTTTATTACTTAAGCATAGTATTACTATGAACAGTATTACAATTACTTGAGCATTTTATAATTTGCATGGCTGAATGATGTTTTCACCTTATCTGAGTGACCACGAATGATGGAGAATTTTAAGATAACCCATGCGATTGTGAACACTCACGTGTGATCATCAAATCCAGATTAAGTTAACTAAAAATAATATTTCAACTTTCCAGATCCAGCCCAGCCCGTTTACCTTCAGGAGACAGAAGTACTGTGACTACTGTCCTCGTTATGAACTCAGTCAAACGGCGGCCGCGGGAGTGGAAGCGGGATCGAGCAGGATTCTTTATTGCTGTCGATTTTCAGTCTCTTTTCAATGATCGGCCATAATAAGCATCTGTCAATCATACCTGCTTGCTATTTTGGGAATGAACCCAGCGCTATGATTGATCGAACTCCGCTTATTTTTCTGTTGCTTAATTTTGAAGACCGCGTGTGCACAGAAGCGTCACCAGGTTTTTGCGTAGTTTAAAGTGACAAATCATACCAGCGTACTTTGAGGTCAAAATGCGTATCCACTAGTGTTGCACGGTGCACCGATACTTCAAAAGTATCGCGATACTCGGAAATTAAAAACGTCACGATACCTAAATTTATTAGTATCGATACTTTTTTCTCCTCACACACGCAGCAAAGAAGCTGCAGCTCTCATGTGACAAACACTACAGCGAATTTTTGTCCCGCCAAAGTCTTATTTGATCGGTGAGTAATGTAGCTTGGATGCGCATGTGACAGGGCGCATGTTTAACTGAACGAGCAGAGAGAGAGAGAGAGAGAGAGAGAGAGAGAGAGAGAGAGAGAGAGAGAGAGAGAGAGAGAGAGAGAGAGAGAGAGAGAGAGAGAGAGAGAGAGAGAGAGAGAGAGAGAGAGAGAGAGAGAGAGAGAGGAGAGAGAGAGAGAGAGCTGCATGGCTGCATGCGCGCGCACGCACTCTATCTGCGGAGCCAGGCGGAAGTATAAACAAGGCTTCCGTCTAAAAACTAAGCGCTGTCTTGCTCTCTCTCCCTCCCACATATTAATCACAATAAATCGACACGATGGTATGGTCTGAAAACTAAAGTTTCATGTGGAGCATTTGGAGATTTGTTTCCCCTAATTACCACTGGGTGTGAATTGTGCTAAAATATGTTGCCTTATCTTCTCTGAAAATTTCAGCTGATATAAACCACACTTTAGATAAACGAAAAAAAACTATTCAGTGATGCTGTTTTCTGTGATGACACAAATCTTGTGGGATGTCCTAAACTGCGGGGATAATCACACAACGCGCACACGTCCGATAATGACACGTCCAATTCGCGAACTAATGACTCCTTTGAACCGATTCGTTTTAATGAATGGTTTAAAGTAAACAACTGATCTGTCCAACACTGAACTCACAAGACATCTGAATCGGTTTATAACTAATCGGTAACACTTTACAATAAGGTTTTATTTATTACATAAATTACATAAAAATACAGTTTGCTTACTCAAGTGTTTAAGCTTTAAAACAAATAAAACCACTTGTTAGCATGAGACTACTTTTTCCACACAGTGCTATCAGGAATCGATATGAGAATCGTTAAAGAATCGGATCGATAAGCAGAATCTTCAGCGGCATGTATATGGATAAAATATTATCAGTTCCCGTTAACTCTTATGTTGCTTATGATAACTGAGATAATGGTGCTAATTTTTTATTTTTTTTTACCTTGAATGTCATTGCTCTAATTTATTTTTTATATTTTGTTCAAATGTTCAAATAACATATCTGCTGTTCATATGTTCATTTATTAGTGTGTTGTATGATTAGAATGTTGTCCCGGTTTTAAAATAAAGCACAGCAATGGTATTTGAGTGTTTCTCCCTTTTCAGGAAAAGTATCGAAAAAGTATCGAAATCGCAATTCTTGACTTGGTATCGGTATCGAAACTATAATTTTGGTATCGTGACAACAGTAGTATCCACTACACAAAATGCGTATGGGTTGGCAGGTCTGCATCTGGTTGTTGAAACCAGGCTATATGTCATGTTGTTTTAGTCATATATGAACTGCAAGATGCTTTGTTAGTTGTGAAAATCTGTAGATTAAATACAATCAACGTTACTGCAGGAAAAAAATAAAATAAATAAAAATAAAGTACCTGATAGTGCAGTTTGTGGGAGAAGAGACAATATCTAGAGCAAAATGATGACCTCTCACGGTGGCTCCAAACAAAGACCAGTCGCCGATGGAGGAACCACAGCCAAACAGGACAGGAGTTCTGTGGGAGTAAGGTAAGCAGAATAAAAATACACTAAATAAAACAGTATTAAAAGGTGCCCTAGAATGTTTTTATTATTATTATTATTATATAATGTTTCCTGGGTTGTCCTTATAATGTTAGCATGTTTTTTAGTTCATTAATTTTTAAAAATCAAGCTAACAAAACTTGCAAACTAACGTGAAGCAGCCAGAGGGATCATTCTGCATACACACAAGCTCCACCCACAAAAAACGTCACTATGTTTACCAACTGAAAATTGGTCTATAAGCAAGGACAAACAATAAAAATTCCATACTAATACCTTAAAATGTAGCAAAATTAATAAACACTCTAATCATGAGCACATTTGGTTCTCTGTATCAGTTTAGAAATAAGAAAAAATAAAATGAATGAAAGTCACGTGACCTTGGGCTATATATACACGATGACCCGTCTAATTTGCATCAGATGACCGTTACTATTTTCTCAGCCTACTGTAACCTCAAAATTTTGATAAATTATCCCACATTAATAACCTGTAATTAGCTATTAACTGTATATATTTTGTATCTGTTCATTCGTTATACGTGTTTTTAGTACTGTTGTTTTATTCATTCATATTAGCCGGCATTAAGTTTGTTTGTCGGCAGTTCGTCAAGTTGTTGGTAAGTATGAATTAAGCAGAATTATGACATCTTGAAGTTTATTATAAATAATTATACATTAATATAACAGACACAATACACTACAATTAAAAGCACAAACAACGTACTAAAAGAAAATACCGGAAAATATTAGGGTGTTGTCTTTTCCTCACAAAACAGCTGAGAGTGACAACACGGAGCGGGAAAAAAAGCTGCTCTGATTGGTTTAGAGAGGGGCGGCCGAACTAGCAGGGCCTGGAAGGCTATAGCTTTAGCTATAGCTTTTAGCTACAGCTTGATTAGCTAGTTCAGGTGTTTAATTGGGTTTGGAGCCGATTTCTTCAGGACAAAGGCACAAAAGGAGCAAGATAGGATGCCCCTGGTTCGACGATGAGAAAAGTTACGTTAAAGTAATGTGAAGCGCTTCTAACGTTAGTTAACGTTAATGGTTCCGAAAACTTGGACGTTATATTGCATATAAAATAACTCCCATTCTGCACACTCAACGGCTCGTTTCCCTTCACTCCTCCGAATTAACGTTAATTATTAATTTAGCCGTGCCGTACCATGGAGTGGAAAAGCGCCATTAGTCGACCAATGTAGGGACGATGTGTGCACGAGGGGGAGAGCGGCCCGGATAACACAAGCATGCACCAATTAAGTTACACAAGCACTAAACATGAAGGTTATCAAGCAAAAACACACTATTTTTAACATGCATGATTAACAAGTCATGTTTAACACGATCAAGTTACCTTCACGACGATAACACTCACCAACGTCCTCCGCATGTCTCCTCTCCTGACCCAGTCCCAGAGGCGTGTGCGCGCACATGAAAGTGACATCAACATCGATCAGCCAATCCCTGAAAGTGAAAATCGGAATTCACTTCTCGCGAGAGACTTAAGTTCTTGTAACCAAGTAGTTCTACCAAAAGAGTATTTTTATTATTGTCTGAAGATTCGATTCAATATAAAATGCATAAATGCATTTGGACAGCAAGAAGAAAATATCTTGTTCTAAGAAAAACATTTGAAGAGTTCAGATGCAAAAGCCACTAGTGCCATTTGAAATTTTCTTCTAGAATGATATTTTTTATCAAGCCTTTGTTAAAGTTCAGTAATTTCACTTAAATGGCAATGAAGATTACCTATTAATTGTCATTTAAGTGAAATTACTGAACTTTAATATACAGGCTTGATAAAAAAAAAAATTATTCTAGAAGAAAATTTCAAATGTCACTTAGAGGCTTTTGCATCTGAACTCTTCATTTGTTTGTATTATGTATAGTCCACAATATAAACTAACTAAAGGGTCTCAATTTAATAATAAAAAAGCAGTAAAATGGCAAAATTGAATAACAAATTAAAATAACTACTTCAAAATGATATTCATTCCTTTGATCAAAGCTGAATTTTCAGCATCACTACTCCATCCTTCAGAAATCATTCTAATATTATTTGATGCCCAGGTAACATTTCTTAATGTAAAAAGGATTATCACCATCATATCTGCAATAAATAACATTTTTAGATATTAACATAAAAATCTTTAAATTTTAAAATTATTATTTTTTCTACTGTCCAAACTAATACATGTACACATTTTGGCTGATCTAAGTTATTTCCAACTTTCATTCGCTCAACCATGAAAGGGTGACATTTAAATTGTAGTCACAAAGAAATTAATTAAATAAATTAATAAACATTATCTAAAAATAAGTGACCACACATACACGTTTAACACAACGTTTTTGTATACTATTTGTAGGTACACATTTAAGTTCATAAAATGTAATTTATTAAATAAAATGAGAAAACTGACAGTTAATTCTTTCCCCAACTACAGAAAGTTCACTACAGTCAACCACACTCACTCAACGATAGTAGCCACAGATAACACTGTCAAAAACAAGGTAAGAAAGTTAACTCATTGACTTTAATGCATTAAGCAAGTGGTTCTAAATTTTTATCTTAGGGATACCCTTCTGGATGCCTCTCTAATCTAGTGTGTTTCAAGTCGTATAATAGAACCTCTTAGAACTGAACAGCATATGTACTACTGGAGACATCCAAAATGTGCTATGCAAAGGTCTTTAGAGTTGAGAACCACTACATTTGGCTTAGACAGGTTATTACAATGCACTTTTTTTGTGTTAATGTCTAAGCACCATGGCTTGCAAAAAACAATCCTACTGGACATTGCGAAGGAAAGCCAAAGCTAAAGTTGACAGACAACTGCAGTCAATGCAAGCTGTATCATCACCATCATGGAGGGAGGACTGTGGTAGCATGCAGCACAGTGACACAAGCCACACCGTTGATGATGACGATGATGACTTTATGGATTGTCTGTCCCATATTGATGAGCCTGAATACGTCTCGATGGCAAGTGCTCTATACAGCAGTGAATCTGACACAGACACAGAGTCTGAACTGCATCTAAGTTCCCTGGATGATGACTTGGCCACCTGGGCAACAGAACATAAAATAACACATGTTGCACTAAATTCATTGCTCAATATCCTCCGCGAGCATGATTTGAATCTGCCAAAAGATGCAAGGACACTGTTAGGAACAGTGCGCTCCAACAGGGCTGAAATACAGAGCAAAGCTGGTGGACAGTACTATCATTTTGGCCTACTGCAATCCATTTCAGGGGTACTCCATAAGAACATGGACATTGTGAGGAACATGAGCAATTTGGAGCTCCAGGTGAACATTGATGGTTTGCCTCTCTACAAGAGCTCAACAACTCAATTCTGGCCTATTCTTGGAACTGTGCAAAACTTGGTGCAGGAGGAACCTGTGACAATAGGTTTATTTTGTGGTGATAGTAAGCCTAGCTCACTGGATGAGTATCTCAGAGACTTCATCTGTGAAATAAAAGAATTAGGCAATGGTTTTGAATTTGAGGGAGTTAATTTAACACTAAAGCTTACCTCAATGGTTTGTGACGCACCTGCACGGGCTTTTCTGAAACAGGTGAAAGGACATACAGGCTACCATGGGTGCGAAAAGTGCATTCAAGATGGCATGTACATGGAGAACAGGATGACCTTCCCTAGAAATGACATGCCTCTTAGAAATAATGAGAGTTTCCGAAATAAAACTGATTCAGATCACCACCATGGCACCTCACCTCTGGAAGAAACCTCCCTGGACATGGTCTTTGGATTCCCCCTAGATTATATGCACCTTGTGTGTCTTGGAGTCATGAGAAGGCTTCTCCTCTTGTGGCTTCGGCTGGGTCCTCTCACTTGCAGACTGTCAGGATTCCAAGTCACTGTGCTGACAGAAAGGCTGGTTGGTGTCCAAAAAAATGTTCCCATGGAATTTGCACGCAAACCAAGGGCACTGAGGGAAATAGATCGATGGAAGGCAACCGAGTTCAGACAGTTTTTATTGTACACAGGCCCTGTTGTGCTAAAAGATCTCCTTGACACAGAGGTGTACAAAAACTTCCTGTTGTTTTTTGTGGGAATTTTCATCCTGAGCAATAACAGCCTGATTGGAGATCACATTGACTATGCCAATGATATCCTGAGACTTTTTGTCACACACTTTGGACAGCTATATGGCCCCAAATTCCTGTCCTACAACGTCCACTCTCTTGTACATCTTGCAGAAGATGCAAAACACCATGGCGTACTTGACAACTTCAGCGCTTTCAAATTCGAGAATTATCTGCACAAGCTGAAGAGACTCCTGCGGAAACCTACATGTCCGTTAAGTCAAATTTTAAGAAGGTTCTCCGAGATGCAAAGCTGCAGCAAAGATAAAAAGAAAAACACCCCAAAGATGCTCAGAAAACCACATACAGCTGGCCCTCTACCTGAATGTTTTCAGGGAGCTTCACAGTACAGAGAATTAAAAACATGCTCTTACACTCTAAAACTGGACCAGGCAAACAGTTTTGTTTACATTGAGTGTAAAGTGTCAAAGCTGCAAAACATAATTTCAGTAAGGGATGAAATTCATGTAGCCTACAGTACCTTCAACAATCATGAACCTTTTTTTGACTATCCCCTTCCATCTTCGGCACTTGGCATTCATCTAGTTGATGACCTCTCAAGGACAACCAATTTCTGCAAGCTTGAGAAAATTGAGGGGAAAGCTTTCTTAGTTCCGCATGACCGCTGTTTCGTTTCAGTGCCTCTTTTACACACACAATTATAATTTATTTTATACACATTTAATTGCTTTTTTAACATATATTTTTGTACATTTGAATCATGAATATTTTGAATTGAAAATGTTCATGCAAATGAACAACTGAAATTTAAGAAGTGTTTTTAAACATCATGGTTTAAAGCAGGTTGCCGCAGTAAGAAAATAAAAAAAAAGAAACATGTACCTGATAGTGGAATTTGTGGGAGAAGGGACAACTGGACCTATAGCTAAGTCCTGGTACTCAGATGGCCACTCCTGGTGGCCTCCATTCAAAGACTTGGACCGGTTGCTGAAGAGTGTGAGGATTATGGAGGCACCACAGCCAGACAAAGGGTGGAGCAAACATCAAGTCAGAATTCTGCACGAATCAGGTAAGCAGGTTAAACTAGACTGTAAATGAGCATTATCAAAAAGATGGTAAAATCACTAATACATGACATCCCATGGCTTAATAATTGCATGAATACACGTACATCATTTCTTTCAGCATCTTTTGACAACATCACAAAGAAATGGAAAAAGGCATGCTACACTTCTGACATCTCAGAAACGGAAATGCCTGGAAAAAGAATTCACAAGTAAGTTGTCAAAGCATATTTTACTTTAAGAATAGATACACGTAAATGTAATGTAATGGCTAGGAGCAACGTTTGGGAAAGGAAATTACATTGTAATTCTTTTTTGGGGGTACTTTTTTCTTTTTCTTTTAGTTGACAAACAGGGCAGTGTTATCACTAATCTATTCCTGCTTTGTAAATTAATCTACAACCATGAATTTGCTTTTAGAAGGAAAATATATACATCAGATGATGAGCCTCATGATACCCCCCCCCCCCAAAAAAGAAAATTATTAACAGAGAAAAAGCCCCACGTGCACCAAAAGCCCCACCTGCACCAAAAGCCCCACCTACACCAAAAGCCCCACCTACACCAAAAGGAAACATCAAGACAAAAGGTAGAAAAACAATTAAACTAGTTAAATGGTTGCTAGATGTATATGTAACTGCTGAGTGCTTTTATTTTTTTTCAGGTCCTGTTGTAAGACCCCTGCTCACACCAAATAGAAAGTTCAGCAATTGTGAGTTTACATTTTTAAAACTGTTATTTTTGTCATGAAAATATTTTAATTACATACAAAATTTACCAATATCTCCATTCTCAGCTCCAGATGTACCAGTGAGCTTGTCCCAGGCAGACGAGCCTTTGCATGAACACCCACCTGCCATTCAAGGTAAAACAGCATTAATTGGTATATGGAGGAAATCAAAAACACATTCATTGCAATGAGTCACAGTCTAACACAAAGTTATTTGACTTTTTTTCTGCATAATTAGAGAACACATTCCAGAGACCCTATCAACACCCAAGACCCTCTACACATCAGGGAAGAATGCAGAGTAAATATATATATATATATATTTTTTTTTAAAAAAAAAGCCAATTTCAGTCATTATTGAGGTATTGGAAATCCTTGTGTACCAGCTTCATGCACTGTCATGGTAGCAAATGCAACTTACCAACTTCACCTTTCTCAGCTCCAGTGAGCTTGTCCCAGACAGACGAGCCCCGAGATTCTTGGGGTGAACACTCACCCAACATTCAAGGTAAAAAAAAAAAAAAAAAACATTAATAAAACAAAGAATATTTATTACAATTGACCCTTCGAATGGAGTTCTATTGACAGGCGATCTGACCAATCAAAATACGCCTAAACCATTTTTGTCAGACAAAGCAGTCAGAAGAGTTAGTAGATTTACATTGGAGGATTTGAACTTGAAAAACAGAGTGTACTGACATCTTTCCACAGTTAAAACAACACTCCTCCTTATATTCGTTCATGTTTTTTTGATGTTATAAATTAACTAGAAAGAAGATATAAGTTATTGCGCTGCATGTGAGCTGTGAATGGGACTAAAACAGAAATACTTCAGAGGCTTTATCATTATTATTGCTGGAAGACTAATTCATATCTTGAGAATACTTTTACCGTTATATCTTAAAAATATAATATATTGTCCATCCCTACAATCACTGCACATAAAAGACAACCTCACACTAATTCAACATTTTCTGTATAATCCATTAGAGAATGCATTTTCTGTCCTGAGACCTTCAAATTCCAAGCAAGGAAGAACACCACGTAAGTTATGAGTCTTGTCTCACACATAGCAGCAGTAGAACGAGTACCTAATGTCAAGATCTAAGAGTGAGCTTCTCTCACGCAGAGCACCAACAGGATGCTTGGCATGAACACCCACCTGCCATTCAAGGTAAAACAGCATTAACCCATTTAATCCCAAATTTCTTCTTGCAACTTGAGTACATGCATTTTACTCCTTAGACCTCCCTAACACTCAAACAATATGCCTTTTTTGATTTTATGTTGGTTAAGTTAGTGAAATATTAGGTTTTATACTCGTCACAATAGTGACCGGTGGGAAACAATATAGTCAGAATTCATTCAAATTCTTCAATTAGACCTATTGAGACAATTCATTACAAATCATCCAATATCTCGTTTTGTCATTTCGTGAAGAAGGCTTAGTGGGTGAAAAGCTTGTCATGTACAAAGTTACACCCTGGAGGAACTTCTGCTTGTTCGGCTAGACCCCTATGGGCTAGACCATGTCTATGTCAAACGGGCCGTTTCACCCTGGTACTCCCTATCTGAGCCATCACTATCACAGTCACTTTCAATTGGGGGTGGGGGTGGGGGGAAGGGGGTCATGCACGTCTAGAAGGTCCAACACATTGAACGTTTCTGGGATACTCATAACTACACTGAACAAAATTATAAATGCAACACTTTTGTTTTTGCCCCCATTTTTCATGAGCTGAACTCAAAGATCTAAGACCATTTCTATGTACACAAAAGGCCTATTTCTCTCAAATATTGTTCACAAATCTGTCTAAATCTGTGTTAGTGAGCACTTCTCCTGTGCCAAGATCATCCATCCTCCTCACAGATGTGGTATATTCAGTGTAGGATTGCCAATACCTGCCAATGCCAGCCAATACCTGCGTTTTCAATTGAAGCACTGTTATCCTGTTGTACTACCGGTCACAATTTGGGACCGTAAACAAATTTGCAAGTCTTATGAGCAAAATATTATGCAGGAGTATAATTCTCAAAATATATCAGTAGTAGACCCTTTAAAGAATATATGTACAAAATATAATAGTTCTATCTGTAAATTAACATGTTTTATATACTACTTTTTTGTAGTAGTCTGAGGAAGAAATCTTCTTCTAGATGTGCAAGCAGGAAGTGAACTGATCTGGTCATGTGACCTTTCACACTAGTCACATGACATTAATTGATTTTAATCAAGACAATCTATGTTGTCATTTAAAAGTTGAATTTCTTGCCCAAAGTCAATAACATTTTTAGAGCTTCCAGAAATGAGAAAAAAGTTGCGGGCACAATTGGTCACAAAACCGGTGGGATTAAACGGGTTAATTGGTATATGGAGGAAATCAAAAACGCATTCATTGCAACGAGTCACAGTCTAACACAAAGCAATTTGACTTTTTTTCTGCATAATTAGAGAACACATTCCAGAGACCCTATCAACACCCAAGACCATCTACACATCAGGGAAGAAAGCAGAGTAAATATATATATATATATATATATATATATATATATATATATATATATATATATATATATATATATATATATATATATATATATATAATATATATATATATATTTTTTAAAAAAAGCCAATTTCAGTCATTATAATGACTGAAATTGGATTTTTTTAAAATATATATATATTTTATTTTATAGTACTATTTTATAGTATACTGAGGTATTGGAAATCCTAGTGTACCAGCTTCATGCACTGTCATGGTAGCAAATGCAACTTACCAACTTCACCTTTCTCAGCTCCAGTGAGCTTGTCCCAGGCAGACGAGCCCCAAGATGCTTGGGGTGAACACTCACCCAACATTCAAGGTAACAAACCATTCGCTAGCTAGTACATGCAGGAAACACATACACTGCCCATGAATAACAGTCTAACACAAGGAAATGTAAAATGTTCTATATAATCCATCAGAGGACACAATCTCTGAACTGAGACCCGCAAGTACCCACCAAGCAAGAACACAGAGTAAGTTATTTGTTTTTTAAAGAAAAAAAAAAGACTCATCTCATTTACATACATTACAAAGACTCA
>JAZAVI010001038.1:0-10000 GCA_036326025.1 Chrosomus eos | reverse complement strand
AAAGCCTTTATTTAAGGTGAATTTCGTTTTGAATAAATTGTGATACATTAAATACATAAATTTTAATACATTTTTCATCAACCAATTACATGGATTTAATAAATAAGAAGCTAATAGCAGATTTCGGGGCGCGGTCACTTGCATATGCACTGGAGCATTTTAAATATAGATTTTAAAAATATAAATATATAAAATATATAAATTATATTATTATTATTTATATAAATTATATAATTTGTATAGGCTAATAATATATATATATATATATTCAAACAGAAAACATTAATTTTAAAGTGTCATAATATTTCACAATATTACTAGGTTATTTTATTTTTAATTTTTGGGCTGCATTTATTTGGCTGAGCAGAAGAGACTTTAAAAACATTTAAAAATGTTCCTTGGAACGGCAGTGTGTTGCAAACATATTGCTTAAGTCCTTGCCCAAACTCATAAGAACCCAGTAAAATCTTAGCTATTTATATTTATATATTTTATTCTATTTATATTTTGAAAAAAAAAATCTATATATATAGCCTATATATATATATTTAGATTTTTGTTAAATTGATTTGATTTTACCTTTAACACACAGGAGCCGCAATGAAGAATCCTATTCTTCCATCGCCAACAGAAGCAGAGGCTGAAAAGCACGTAAAGGATTATCTCCGCTTGGCTCCAGGGAGAACGCCCTCTTAAAAGCCACGTTGTGTTCTTTTGTATTGTTTGTTAGAGATTTTGAATAAAATTTAATAAATCAATGGTTATTTTCAAACACTAATAAAAAACATTCAAATCATAGACAACTGTTGTGTGCTTTCATTCTGAGTGAAAAATGCGTGTACTCATGTGTAGACACAATTAATTGGTGTAGCTGTAGCCTATAGTTTTTATCAATGGACGTGAGAGAACGTCGTCTAATTAAAAACGACATCTATGCAGCATCTATCAGATGTCTAACAGACATAAGATTCTAATTGTTAACGTCTCCAATACATCCAATGGATGTCATTTGAATGTCTGATAATGACGTCTATGCGACGTCTTCCAGATGAGCAAACGCCCTTAGAATTACGTCTCCCAGATGATAACGACGACGTCGCACAGATGTCTGTGCGACGTGCGTGTGCTATCTGGGAACCCTTTAAAACATATTTTCGAAAAGTTATACCTCTTTTAACTGTACATGAGTTGATTATTTTCGCAGCAATATTATGGACACGTTAAACATCACATAATAAATGTCATTAATATGTAACATATGTTGTCTTGATCAGAAATGTTCATTAACTGGAACATTGGGTGTTAATATTTCGAAGTGGTTTAGGCCTAGTCATTTGACAGACAGTGGGTCAGTGACAAATAAGGTTTGTCAAGATGAGAAATTCAAAAATCTTCTAAAATGTTTGTTTTAAAAGCATGCATCAGGTATGTTAAAATGCACATAGTGTATTTAATTTTATTTTATGTCATTAAAAATTACATTTGCACCATTTTTTACGAAAGTTAAAGGGTACATATCATGCTTTTAAATCGTTCCTTTTTACATATAAATCATACATTTGTGGTCTATATAAAGCAGAACTGCAATGCTTGGGTCTGAATTCCTCATTATTATAGCTCCACAGGCCCCTTTTCTGATGTGCGTCTGAGATCAACTCGTTTTGGTGCATTCTCTTTAAATCCAGGTTGCAGGTACAACTGAACATTTTGACGTATCCTCTCGTAACTTCTGCATCCTTGAACTTGGACTACAAAATTGCAGCGAGAAATAAAAATGGCGGATTGCTCAAAATGTTTGGCCGGAAGTCGATGTCCTTATTTGACAGTTCCGCTGCAAATACTGTAACGTAATAGTTAACAAAACGTCATAGATTACAGAAAAATCTAAACCGGTTGAAAAATGTGACCAAAACAGAATATAAAGATATCAACGAAGTTCCTGAAGAGACTAATTTCAACTTTTCTGTACTTGTAAACACTCCAAATATACAACAAAAGGCATTTAAGGGCTAAAAAAGTAGATTTAGCATGATATGTCCCCTTTAAGACTGAATGCCTGAATGTGTCAAATGGTGTAATTGCCAAATATGAGAAATATTACATATTTTATCCACCTAGATGGCATGTAAGTGTAATAAATACTTAATTTTAATATATTACACGAAAATAGATTTTATTAAAATTCTCTCTAAATGTAAATTTTAATGTTTTTGCAATATTTGTTGCTGAAAACACCTGTTTTCTAATAATAATAATCTTTGACAAACTATGTAAAAAAACAACACAAAAAACATGTTATTACACTAAACTAGATTATTAAATTTTATTCCACATTAATTTTCCTTTATATATTTTTATGAAAAATACTGGTTATGCCAATTGACAAAAAACAGTTACACCACCTGACCATGTTGCTCCTAGAGTCAAAGGCCATTGTTTGTTAAAGAAATTGTGACTGAAAATCAAGCTGGAAGTTCAGCAGAAGTAGTTTTATTTTTGTCAATGCTGAAAAAAAAAAAAACTGAAGAGAGTCTTTCCCAAAACGGAAGTGCCAGGAATAAGGTGGGTGATGTTATGATCTTTCAGATGCATTTCTGTATCATTTATCATCCATTTCACTGCTACCAAAGTAATGAAGAATCAAGAATGGACACCAACCTGTTTGTTCCTCAGTTTCTTCATGTTTTATTCTGTATGGTTCTGGATCACTCATGTCTTCAATCTCCTCCTTAGTAAACTCAACTTTTTAAGCACTTAAACACTAGCGGATTAATGCCGAACTATGAAGATTAGGAACATCTCTTACATGCAGACTGAAATATACGGCATCCGTCAAAAATAGCCCGCAGTCGTCTTTTATTTGTATGTGGTTATTATTAATATTAACAACGTTCATCTCGAACCATTCGCGGATCTCTCTCTTTCTCATGCGCATGCTCAGTTAGTGCGTGCATTGTTGTCATGGCTTCTTAAAGGGGCCGCATCTTTTATAAATCACATCGCTGCACTAATAACTTAAGTGAATACATCATAAAAATCAGGCAAGCTAATCATCTCTACGTTAAAATTAGTGTTGTTTTTCTGCTTTACATCTAATTTGGGTGTCTTCATGTTACATCTAAGTTACAAGTATAGTTGCTAGTGCTACTCATATTTCATCATTGTTTTGGCTGACAACAAATTTAACACGATATTATTTTTACTTTGTATTATTTGTATTCCTGTTTTAATAAAAAAAATACAAGAAAACATATTTGTAAATCTTTGATCCTTGAAAAAAGTGAACACAAAACAAATCAGATTTCAGGCTTCCAGACAGTAAAACTCGTCACAATATGTTTCCATCCAAAGTTGCGAATTTAACTAACAACATTCTTATATCGCATAAAAACATTTGCGAATAAAACAGATTTTCCATCCAACGAGGCGAAGAGAATAAATTCATCACTTCCTGATAAACTAGTGCCAAATATCACTAAGAAAAAAATAATTTTCTGCAGTAGAAGAGGCAACAGTGGGTCTGTTTTCGTATAAGTTACCAAAAATGCACATACAAATAAGTGGATGGAAACATAGCTATAACATAATCAGCGGATTCAAACCGCTATTAAAGGATAATTCCGGTATTTAACACTTTGAGTCTATTTTCTAGTGTGTTTTGGATGAGTGGTGGACTTAGAAATTTTGACAATGGGTCCTGTCTTGACTTTTTGACTATTTTAGGTTTGCCTCGGAGCGCTTCAGAGTGGCTGTCTATGGGCATGCACAAACATGTGCTTAAAACAACTCTTAACGTTCGTTTTTCAAAACTGTTACACTCACCGAGTGGTTAGTGGTGTCCGTTGATGATTAAAAACAAATATATCGGCGCAATGTATGCTTTCAATCCGTGTTATTTACTATAGTAGAACTATTTTTTCAGATACCTCACAACCGCGTATAAACTTCCGCTCAATATTTGAGTCTGAAGCGTTAGCACACTCCCGACCACTTGATGGCGACAACCACTTTGCCGCAGTTGCTCTGCTCACACTAGCCTTCTGAGAGACGGAGAACCGAGCGAAAAGACTACAACCAAATGTAAACAGACCCTTTCCGTTTCCGGTAGCGCAGTAATATCAACGAGCACTGAGTCCTTCAACAGACGCAATGCGATTTTAAAAAATGGCAAATAAAACACGACAGAAACTGTATTTCGCTACGCTACTTGTTTTGGAACATCAACGAACTCCACTAACCGCTCGGTGAGAGTCACAGTTTTGAAAAACGACCGTTAAGAGTTGTTTTAAGGACATGTTTCAGTATGCTCGTAGACTGCCACTCTGAAGCGCTCCGAGACAAACCTAAAATAATCAAAAAGTCGAGACAGGACCCATTGTCAAAATTTCTAAGTCCACCACTCTAGTTCATCCAAAACACACTAGAAAATAGACTCAAAGTGTTAAATACCGGAATTATCCTTTAACATTTGGTTGGTCTTTCTCAGTATGAATTTTCTGGTGCACATTAGAGTCAAGTCACTTTTATTAACATTTGCTTGGTCTTTCTCAGTATGAATTTTCTGGTGCACATTAGAGTCAAGTAGCTTTTATTTCTATAGCGCTTTATACAGATTGTTTTAAAAACAGGTTCACAGTGATAAACAGGAAAATAAGGAGGGAATCATGGACTTCCATAGTAGAAAAAAAGGCAATGGTGCCCCAGAACTGTCCAGTTTCCCCACACTCTTCAAAATATTGTCTTTTGACATCTTTTTTGTTTTTGGGTGAACTGTCTTTGGGTGAAAGCTTCAGACTCTGTTCTTTTAGAAGCTTGATGTGTTGCAAACTTTATATAGTCTAAATTATTTTGTCATAAACTACTTTTTCAATCTATAGCACGCCGCTGATGTCACTGCAGTGCACACTAAACTTGTACAACTTTTTAATCTAGATTTCAATTTCGATTCACAAGCTCTCAATTTGATTCGATTTCGATTCTAAATTCGATTTTCGATTCGACTCAATGAATATAGATTTAATACAAATCCTATATTTATATAAAAACATATATATAAAACAGTGAAAAGAAGTTTACAAGTGGTTAATTAATAAAAAGAAATTAAGAGCCACTGACCTGTTTATTTTAGGTACATTAAAACAGAAGCCAACAACTCTATATTTCAAATGCAAAACAGCTGTCAAATATTAATGTTAATTCGCGCTCAGCAGCTTCTGTGAACAATAAGCCCCGCCTACTTTGATTTGATTGGTCATCTCAACCATGTTGACAGTGACGAGCGCTGTTAGACTGAGGAGGAGCTCAGATGAGAAGGACGGTTATCCTGGCGTACTAAATTAGAGTTTAATGTCAGGGAATTACTTCACGACCTTCATATATTGTATAGCTCTCTAGTGACATATATGTCAGCTTTCTCTTTGAAATGACGTCAAGGCAAAACCCGCAATTCAAGGCTCGCGTCGGCTCCAGTAAATAGCACTGTCCCTCTCTGGTCCTGAACGCGGCGACTGACGAACTGCGCATGCGCTTAAGGTTTGTTTGGGTTCGGAATACACGTAATACAAATGCCAAATAATATGCGAATTGTATGGCAAAGTTTGTTGTTCATCTAAACAGAGCTTTAAATATTGAATTAATAAACATGTAAACATCCAGTTGGTGGCAGTAATACACTAAAGAGTGTACCGTGTGAATCCAAAAGAACAAGAAGGTCTAGACGCGAGTGCTGAACGTTTGAAAACCAGTTCAAGTATTTGTTATTATTAATCGACGAGGCTGTGCGACCGTGTAGAGTTTGAATAAAGGACAGTTGTGGAGTATTTTCGCTGGATATCTTCAGTCTGTATGTTGTTGCCACACTTGAGATATGATCCCGATTTACAGAGTGTGACATGAGCTTGAGATATGTCTGAGGTATGGTATTTAACTACTAAATATTATGTGCTCAGGTTTAGTGTTATGTAATAAACATGAAATATTCTATGTTTCTAATGTAAGATGTCATTAACATATAAATATTAATTGTGTCGTAATGTAAGGCTAATGAACTTCATCAGTGTATATTAAATAGTTTTAAATTGGTTTTATGTGACCAGTTTATTTATTTTTTTAAACCTGGGTTACACAAAGAACTTGCTTCTTTCCGATGTATTTATATAGCCTAGTAACAATTTACAACCTTAACCTGTACAGCAAATATGTTCACATAATTTCAGAGTAATACAATTAATTAAGTATATATTTTGTATACATTTATATATGACTGTTTTTGATTCCCCCCACACCTGCAGTGAATCCCATCCCACAACAATTCCCCAATAAATACTGGGAATATTCCCATCATCCTACAAGAGAAGGACAAACTCCAGGAGTAGCAGCTGAAATCTGTGTGACTGTTAAAGATGGAGTTTATTAAAGAGGAGATTGAAGACATGAGTGATCCAGAACCATCCAGAATAAAACACGAAGATACTGAGGAACAAATAGGTTGGTGTCCGTTCTTGATTCTTCATTGTTGACTGTTGAGAAACATTAAGGTACCTGATTCTAACTACTCAATATATTATTTTTTTAGACCAGATGGAAGTGAAGGAACAAAGACAAGAACTGAATGAAGTTAAAGAGGAACATGACTTTAAAGCTCAAAAGAGTTTTTCATGGTTGAACTGTTTCACACAGCAACAGAAATCAAATAATGATGTGAGAGATCATGTATGTTGTGACTGTGGGAAGAGCTTTACTACAACTGGACAACTGAAACAGCACCAAAGAATTCATACTGGAGAAAAACCTTACAAGTGCTCATATTGTGGCAAGAGTTTCACTCAGTCTGGATCCCTAAAATTACACGAGCGAGTTCATACTGGAGAGAAGCCGTACTACTGTACTCAATGTGAGAAGAGTTTCAAATGTAAAACCAATCTCAAGTATCATCATCTGCGCGTTCACTCTGAAGAAAAGCCATTTAGCTGTGATCTGTGTGGTAAAGATTTTAAAATGTCATCAAATCTAAAAAAACACCAGATAATTCACACAAACGAGAGGCCTTATGCATGTTCATTTTGTGGAGAGACTTTTTCACGGCTGGAACATTGTAAACGGCACGAGAAAACACACACCGGTGAGAAAAATCATGTGTGTTGTGACTGTGGGAAGAGCTTTATTACATCTGACCATCTGAAAAGTCACCAACGAACTCACACTGGAGAAAAACCTTACAAGTGCTCATCATGTGGCAAGAGTTTCACTCAGTCTGCACACCTGAAAGAACATCAGCCAGTTCATACCGGAGAGAAGCTGTGTTGTACTCAGTGTGAGAAGAGTTTTAGACATTCAAAAAGCCTTCTCAGGCACATGAAAAAATATCATAAGTCCTCACAGTGAGGAACATCTAATTTTCATGTCAAATACATTCTAGGAAATTGTCAAGTCAACTTTATTTATATAGCGCTTTTTACAATACAAATTGTTTCAAAGCAGCTTCACATAGATAACAGGAAAATAATGTTGTAATAGTATTGTTAAATTCAAAATTAAATGTTAAATATTCCCAACTAAGCAGGCCAAAAGCCAATGGCGACAAAGGCGAAGAGAGGCAAAAAAGGCAACAGTGAGATTGTGTGAGATTAACAAAATATGGTGATGCTCCCAAAAATACAATATCATCTAGTTTAATTTGGTGAAATGCGTAGAAAACTAGAAATACTTTTTTTGTATAGTCTGAATAAGGAACTAAGAAGCTTAAGAAAAATATTTCTACAGTTGAAGGATCTAAAGGCTCGTTCACTCCAAAGACGATAAAAAAAAAAAATCATTCTCAATATTAAAGAACAGCAGACTCCACAACACAGCTATAACGATAATGATAACGACACAGAGAAATTATATCGTTGGGATCACTTTCAGAATGATTTTTTTGCAGCTGTTGAATGATAAAACACTGACAGCCAATCAGAATCCATTCTAATTGAATGGGCTGGCATATTTAAAATGGCGGAGAAAGTTAATCACAGAAGTCCCGAAAAATCCAGCAATGTTTGACAAGTCAAGCCCCTTTAAAAAAAATGGAAATGTAAAACAACCGTTACCCTCTGAATAAACGGTGAGAAGTATTACCTCAGGTGCTCGTTATCTTCTAACATTTATTTCATGGATGGCGGCTCCATCTAGTGTATCCTAGTATCTCAATATGATTACTCGTCAAATACCAAGCTTGTGATCCGTGATATTCTAGATAGCACATTTTTCTTTCTTTTTTTGTCTTTACCAGATCTCGTAAGTCGTCTTCATTTTTTCTTTATCTTTGTGTCTTCGCACCCTTGATTTCCATTGTATTCCATTGTATTTATGACTGTATTATGTAAACTATTTAGCTATGCATCATACACTATACGTCTTCGGCTTAAAATATCAAACATGTTTTGGTATCCTCCGACTCGATGGAGTTTATAGACCTTTCACACAATAAACGGAAATACGTAATCGTTGCGGAAGCGAAGATCTCAGACATCACCATAATGAATGAGCTGAAAACATCATCCATAAACATAACTGAATGGTAAAGTTTGGGGTTCATATAATCAGAGCTTTCAGAATTTGAAATAGGATGGATTTATTACTGAATGAGTGCATGTAAACACCCAGTAGGTGTCAGTAACACACTTAAAATGTTTCTTTTGCCGTGCAAATCCAAAAGAACAAATAGAGGATGCGCAGAAGAGAGACATAATAAATTGGGGATTTAAATTCTCTAGAGAATATATTTTCCTTACAAATAAAAAGATAAGTAGAAATATAAATCTAAAATTGTATAATAAGGAATTCGAACAAGTTTAAGTTATATGTGGTTTGACACAAAAATGACATGGAGAATGTTAATTATCCCAATAATTGTGATTTAAGAGTCTGATCTATAAGCCATACATCCATATTCTAGTTTTGCTCTTTTCATAGTTGAATAAATGTTTTTCAGTGGCATTCTACCATCCCCGCTTAAAAACCTCATAACGTTTCAAAATATTTCTCTTCAATCTTATTTATGCGAATATGTACTACTGTACAGCCAAAGCGCTTTACAATCATATCAGGGAATCTCTCCTCAACCACCACCAGTGTGCAGCATCTAATAACACAAGATTAGAAGATATGTATAATATATCCCTTTCACGCATGTGGTCACTACAGTGGACAGCTATTTAAAAAGCATTTTGGGTTTTGAACAAGGGTTTTAATGGCAAAGTTGCATCATCCTATACATTGCAACCAAGTTGTAAGCCGTTGTGTTTTGATTTTTTCCTCCTCCAAACCAAGATGGCCAATGGTCAGTCAGACACGCCAGGTTGCTCCGGAATATCCACCCATTCCTTCTATCCTAGGAGACTCTTGTAGATAAAAAAAAATATTGCAGCATCAAGCAATATCTAATGAGTCATATCACAGTAAAAGTTTCCAAGTTTTGATTTTAGATTAGGAGAAAAATCTGATTAATCACCTGTCCACTATAGTTGACCTCATGCATCTATGGCTATTATTTCAGCTACAATTCATACTTAAACTGTGAATATTGTTTTTGAAAATACTTAATCTGCAGTGACTTTTTTTGACTGTAAATAAATGTATTTGTATTATTAGAATGTAATTTTCATTGACATCGAAAAATGTTATGTAATTGCATTGTAATGCATTGCTTTATTCATTTCATCAAAAAAGTAATCTAATTACGTAATGCATTTCTTCTCAGATAAAAAAGTTATCTGTTTACGTAATGAATGTTGCTTGTAATGCATTTATTTACTCGTAACATCAAAAAGTAATCTCATTACGTAATGCATGTTACTTGTAATGCATTACTTGTTAGATCAAAAAGTAATCTGATTTCGTAATGTACGATATTGTAATGCTTTTCTTTACTCGTAACATCAAAAAGTAATCTGATTACCTAATGCATGTTACTTGTAATGTGTTTCTTTACTCATAACAACAAAAAGTAATCTGATTACGT
>JAZAVI010001037.1:0-30836 GCA_036326025.1 Chrosomus eos | reverse complement strand
GGGCAGGAGCTGCCCAAAGTTGCCCCAAACCCCCATTGACTTAACATTGTGAAAAATGTTATGACTCTTAGCTCAGAATTCACATTTCCCAGAAGCGTGTGATTTGCCACATTTGAAGAGGCTGACAGGCTCTGTAAGAACAAACTACACAGTGGGGTAAAAGTTGCACCCCTGGGGGGCAGGAGCTGCCCAAAGTTGCCCCCATAGACTTACTATGGTGTAGGACGGCCCATGAAATGGGCCGTCCTACACCATAGAAACCGCTTTTTATATTGAACATAACTCTGGATCCCAGTGTCGTAGAGACAAAAGGGCGGGCTCATTTTACTCAGACGGCCAATCAGTGTCTCAAGATCATTGTGAAGCTATCAAGCCACGCCCTAGCAACCATTTAGAGCTCCTTAGCAACAAGTTCCATAGACTTCCATTAAAAGAGATCAAAGGGATATCTCAGGATATAAGTGTCATAGAAACATGAGGGTGGTCTCGTTTGACTCGGGGTAGCAAACAGCCAATCATGAATAAACTCAAAACTTCCTAGACCCTCCCTAGCAACCATTGTCGAGCACCTTAGCAACCAAAATCCAAAGAGGGATATCTTCCATTCTGAATGTCACAGAGGCACGGGAGTTGGTTTATATCATTCATAGTGACAAGAAGCCTTTAGAGATTCATCACTGGCAGCTGCCAAGCAACTCCATAGCAACCAAACAGAGTACCCTAGCAACCATTTTGCAATACCTATATCTCTGCATCATAACATCGTATAGTGATGTGGGTTGGTTTATATCATTCACATTGACAAGAAGCCTTTAGAGATGCATCACTGGCAGCTGCCAATCAACTCCATAGCAACCAAACAGAGTATCCTAGCAACCATTTTGCAAGACCTACATCTCTGCATCAGAACATCGTATAGAGATGGGGGTTGGTTTATATCATTTACACTGACAATCAGCCTTTGGAGATTCATCATTGGACGCTGCCAAGCCACTCCCTAGCAACCAAACAGAGTACCCTAGCAACCATATTGCAAGACCTATATCTCTGCATCAGAACATCGTATAGTGATGGGGGTTGGTTTATATCATTCACACTGACAATCAGCATTTGGAGTTTCATGATTGACAACTGCCAGGCAACTCCCTAGCAACCAAACAGAGTATCCTAGCAACCATTTTGCAAGACCTACATCTCTGCATCAGAACATCGTACAGATATGGGGGTTGGTTTATATCATTCACACTGACAATCAACCTTTGGAGTTTCATGATTGACCGCTGCCAAGTCACTCCCTAGCAACCAAAGAGAGTACCCTAGCAACCATTTTGCAAGACCTATTTCTCTGCATCAGAACATCATATAGAGATGGGGGTTGGCTCTTTTTACTCATGCTAGCAAACAGGTCTTCCAACATGCTACACATGCTAGCTGTGAATAGCTACATGCTAATAGCGATTAGGTAAGTGCTAAATTATGCCAAGAAATGCTAAGAACTCCAATAGTGACCATCTGTGACAACAACCAACCACCTAGTAACACCATAGCAACCACCCATAATGCCCTAGCAACCGCCTAGCAACCACCCAGAGTACCCTAGCAACCACCTAGCAACGCCCTAGCAACCACCCAGAACACCCTAGCAACCGCCTAGCAACCACCCAGAACACCCTAGCAACCGCCTAGCAACCATCCAGAATACCCTAGCAACTGCCTAGCAACGCCCTAGCAACCACCCAGAATACCCTAGCAACTGCCTAGCAACCACCCACAACACCCTAGCAACCGCCTAGCAACCATCAAAAATACCTTAGCAACCACCTAGCAACACCATAACAACCACCCAGAATACCCTAGCAACTGCCTAGCAACCACCCAGAATACCCTAGCAACCGCCTAGCAACGCCCTAGCAACCACCCAGAATACCCTAGCAACCGCCTAGCAACCACCCAGAACACCCTAGCAACCGCCTAGCAACCACCCAGAACACCCTAGCAACCGCCTAGCAACCACCCAGAACACCCTAGCAACCACCTAGCAACCACCCAGAATACCCTAGCAACCGCCTAGCAACGCCCTAGCAACCACACAGAATACCCTAGCAACCGCCTAGCAACCACCCTGAACACCCTAGCAACCGCCTAGCAACCATCCAGAATACCCTAGCAACCGCCTAGCAACGCCCTAGCAACCACCCAGAATACCCTAGCAACCGCCTAGCAACCACCCAGAACACCCTAGCAACCGCCTAGCAACGACCCAGAATACCCTAGCAACCACCTAGCAACGCCCTAGCAACCACCCAGAATACCCTAGCAACCGCCTAGCAACCACCCAGAACACCCTAGCAACTGCCTAGCAACCATCCAGAATACCCTAGCAACCGCCTAGCAACGCCCTAGAAACCACCCAGAACACCCTAGCAACCGCCTAGCAACCACCCAGAACACCCTAGCAACCGCCTAGCAACACCATAGCAACCACACAGAATACCCTAGCAACCGTCTAGCAATGCACTAGCAACCACCCAGAATACCCTAGCAACCGCCTAGCAACCGCCTGAACACATGAATAAGCCATATCTCAGCACCAGAACATCTGGTTGTTTGGTCGTATGCAATCATGTACCACACCCTAGCAACCGAGCGGTGAGTTTAGCCACTGCAAGCACCATTTCACATTTTCTCCTGGAAATGTACATTCTAGTGTTGTAATTACTATTCACCCAGACAAAACTTCGGCACGCAACTCCTCCCACATCTTTTGTCGTAGACCCATGAATGAGGTGTCAAATTGACCGGTTTATTGAGGAGAGGTGTGCTATGACTTTTATAAGCGATCAGTTGTACGATGTTCGTCTGGCAGGCGAAAAATTTACCGAAAAATCTCCCATAGACTTAACATTGGCAAAAATTTGTAAAGTCATATCTTTGGCTCAGAAGGTCATATCGGCTTGGGGTTGGGCTCTTTTGATTCGTCCTATTAAGCAGCTAATGAGTAATGACATATCAACTTCATAACTACGCCCTAGCAACCAGTTACAGGCCCCTAGCAACCATTGAACAACATTTACAAGCCATATCTCAGCAACAAAACATTGTAAAAACACAGAGTTGGGCATTTTTTTGACCCAGATGTGCAAATACTCTTTAAATATTACCCCATAAACTGTATAAATAAGACTTAGCAACCATTTGGAGTACCCTAGCAACCGTACAAACACATGAATGAGCTATATCTCAGAACCAGAAAATCATATAGACATGGGGCTGTGCTTCTTCGTTTCGTTTGGGAAACCAGTCTGTAAATATCATCATGATAACTTGTAACCACACCTTAGCAACCATTTGAAGATACCTAGCAACCATATTGCAACATATAGAAGCCATATTTCAGCTCACAAACATCGTACAGACATGGTTGTTGGCTCGTATGCAATTATGTACCACACCCTAGCAACCGAGCGGCGAGTTTTGCCACTGCAAGCACCATTTCACATTTTCTCCTGGAAATGTACATTCTAGTGTTGTAATTACTATTCACCCAGACAAAACTTCGGCACGCAACTCCTCCCACATCTTTTGTCGTAGACCCATGAATGAGGTGTCAAATCGACCGGTTTATTGAGGAGAGGTGTGCTATGACTTTTATAAGCGATCAGTTGTACGATGTTCGTCTGGCGAGCGAAAATTTTGCCGAAAAATCTCCCATAGACTTAACATTGGCACAAAATTTCTAAAATAATATCTTTGGCTCAGAAGGTCATAGAGGCTTGGAGTTGTGCCCTTTTGATTTGTCCTATTAAGCAGCCAATGAGCAGTGACATATCAACTACATAACCACGCCCTAGCAACCAGTTACAGACCCCTAGCAACCATTGAACAACATTTACAAGCCATATCTCAGCAACAAAACATTGTAAAAACACAGAGTTGGGCATTCTTTTTAACCAGATGTGAAAATACTCTTTAAATATTTCCCTATAAACTGTATGAACAAGCCTTTAGCAACCATTTGGAGTACCCTAGCAACCGTACAAACACATGAATGAGCTATATCTCAGAACCAGAACATCACACAGAGATGGGGGTTGGGTCGTTTGTTTCGGTTGGGAAACAGTCTGTAAATGTACCCATGGTAACTGTGTAAACACACCCTGGCAACCATTTAGAGCTACCTAGCAACCAAATTGCAACATATAGAAGCCATATTTCAGCTCCACAACATGGTTGTTGGCCCGTATGCAATCATGTGCAACCGGGTGGTGTTTTTTTGCCACTGCAAGCACCATTTCACATTTTCTTCTGGAAATGTACATTCTAGTGTTGTAATTACTATTCACCCAGACAAAACTTCGGCACGCAACTCCTCCCACATCTTTTGTCGTAGACCCATGAATGAGATGTCAAATTGACCGGTTTATTAAGGAGAGGTGTGCTATGACTTTTATAAGCGATAAGTTGTACGATGTTCGTCTGACAGGCGAAAAATTTACCGAAAAATCTCCCATTGACTTAACATTGGCAAAACTTTGTAAAGTCATATCTTTGGCTCAGAAGGTCATAGAGGCTTGGGGTTGGGCTCTTTTGATTCGTCCTATTAAGCAGCTAATGAGTAGTGACATATCAACTTCATAACCACGCCCTAGCAACCAGATACAGGCCCCTAGCAACCATTGAACAACATTTACAAGCCATATCTCAGCAACAAAACATTGTAAAAACACAGAGTTGGGCATTTTTTTGACCCAGATGTGCAAATACTCTTTAAATATTACCCCATAAACTGTATAAATAAGCCTTAGCAACCATTTGGAGTACCCTAGCAACCTTACAAACACATGAATAAGCTATATCTCAGAACCAGAAAATCATATATACATGGGGCTGTGCTTCTTCGTTTCGGTTGGGAGACCAGTCTGTAAATATCATCATGGTAACTGTGTAACCACACCTTAGCAACCATTTGAAGATACCTAGCAACCATATTGCAACATATAGAAGCCATATTTCAGCTCCACAACATCGTACAGACATGGTTGTTGGCTCGTATGCAATCATGTACCACACCCTAGCAACCGGGTGGTGTTTTTTGCCACTGCAAGCACCATTTCACATTTTCTCCTGGAAATGTACATTCTAGTTAATGGTGCTTGCTGAAAGCAAGGCAACATTAGTGTTATTGTGCATACTTATTAATGGTGCTTGCCTATGGCAAAGCAACATTAGTGTTATTGCTCATACTTATTATTCTTCTTCTTCTTCTTCTTCTTCTTCTTCTTCTTCTTCTTCTTCCACTTTTTTTTCGGCGCGTAACTCCTCCCGCATTTTTTGTCACAGACCCATGAATGAGGTGTCAAATCGTGCGGATTATTCGGGAATGGTGTGCTATGACTTTTATAAGCGATCGGGGGTACGATGTTCGCCCCAGGGGCGAAAAACGGCCCAAAAAAAACGCATAGACTTAACATGGGGAAAAACTTTGAAGAGTCATAGCTCAGAGATCAGATTTCACAGAAACGTGTGATTTGCCACATTTGAAGAGGCTGACAGGCTCTTTAAGAACATACCCCTAAATGGGGTAAAAGTTGCACCCCTGGGGGGCAGGAGCGGCCCAAAGTTGCCCAAAAAACCCCATTGACTTAACATGGTGAAAAACTTTGAAGAGTCATAGCTCAGAGCTCAGATTTCACAGAAATGTGTGATTTGCCACATTTGAAGAGGCTTACAGGCTCTGTAAGAACATACCTCACAATGGGGTAAAAGTTGCACCCCTGAGGGGCAGGAGCTGCCCAAAGTTGCCCCCATAGACTTACTATGGTGTAGGACGGCCCATGAAATGGGCCGTCCTACACCATAGAAACCGCTTTTATATTGAACATAACTCTGGATCACAGTGTCGTAGAGACAAAGGGGCGGGCTCATTTTACTCAGACGGCCAATCAGTGTCTCAAGATCATTGTGAAGCTATCAAGCCACGCCCTAGCAACCATTTAGAGCTCCTTAGCAACAAGTTCCATAGACCTCCATTAAAAGAGATCAAAGGGATATCTCAGGATATAAGTGTCATAGAAACATGAGGGTGGGCTCGTTTGACTCGGGCCAGCAAACAGCCAATCCTGAATCACCTCAACACTTACTGGCCACGCCCTAGCAACCATTATCGAGCACCTTAGCAACCAAAATCCAAAGAGGGATATCTTCCATTCTGAATGTCACAGAGGCATGGGAGTTGGTTTATATCATTCATACTGACAAGCAGCATTTGGAGTTTCATGATTGGCAGCTGCCAAGCCACTCCCTAGCAACCAAATAGATTACCCTAGCAACCATTTTGCAAGACCTATATCTCTGCATCAAAACATCGTATAGAGATGGGGGTTGGTTTATACATTCACATTGACTTTGGAGCTTCATGATTGGCAGCTGCCAAGCCACTCCCTAGCAACCAAACAGAGTACCCTAGCAACCGTTTCAAAAGACCTATATCTCTGCATCAGAACATCGTATAGAGATGGGGGTTGGCTCTTTTGACTCATGCTAGCAAACAGGACTTGCTACATGCTACATATGCTAGCAGTGAATAGCTACATGCTAATATTGATTAGCTAAGTGTTAAATCATGCCAAGAAAATGCTACAAAGTCCATAGTAACCATCTGTGACATCTAACAACCACCTAGTAACACCATAGCAACCACCCAGAATACCCTAGCAACCGCCTAGCAACCACCCAGAATACCCTAGCAACCGCCTAGCAACCGCCTAGCAACCAACCAGAATACCCTAGCAACCGCCTAGCAACGCCCTAGCAACCACCCAGAACACCCTAGCAACCGCCTAGCAACCACCCAGAACACCCTAGCAACCGCCTAGCAACCACCCAGAACACCCTAGCAACCGCCTAGCAACGCCCTAGCAACCACCCAGAATACCCTAGCAACCGCCTAGCAACCACCCAGAACACCCTAGCAACCGCCTAGCAACCACCCAGAATACCCTAGCAACCACCTAGCAACGCCATAGCAACCACCCAGAATACCCTAGCAACCGCCTAGCAACCACCCAGAACACCCTAGCAACCGCCTAGCAACCATCCAGAATACCCTAGCAACCGCCTAGCAACCACCTAGCAACCATCCAGAATACCCTAGCAACCGCCTAGCAACGCCCTAGCAACCACCCAGAACACCCTAGCAACCGCCTAGCAACCACCCAGAACACATTAGCAACCGCCTAGCAACCACCCAGAACACCCTAGCAACCGCCTAGCAACCACCCAGAATACCCTAGCAACCGCCTAGCAACCACCCAGAACACCCTAGCAACCGCCTAGCAACCATCCAGAATACCCTAGCAACCGCCTAGCAACGCCCTAGCAACCACCCAGAACACCCTAGCAACCGCCTAGCAACCACCCAGAACACCCTAGCAACCGCCTAGCAACCACCCAGAATACCCTAGCAACCACCTAGCAACGCCCTAGCAACCACCCAGAATACCCTAGCAACCGCCTAGCAACCACCCAGAACACCCTAGCAACCGCCTAGCAACCATCCAGAATACCCTAGCAACCGCCTAGCAACGCCCAAGCAACCACCCAGAACACCCTAGCAACCGCCTAGCAACCACCCAGAACACCCTAGCAACCGCCTAGCAACCACCCAGAATACCCTAGCAACCACCTAGCAACGCCCTAGCAACCACCCAGAACACCCTAGCAACCGCCTAGCAACCACCCAGGACACCCTAGCAACCGCCTAGCAACGCCCTAGCAACCACCCAGAATACCCTAGCAACGCCCTAGCAACAACCCAGAATACCCTAGCAACCGCCTAGCAACCAACCAGAACACCCTAGCAACCGCCTAGAAACAGTATAGCAACCATCCAGAATACATTAGCAACCACCTAGCAATGCCCTAGCAACCACCCAGAATACCCTAGCAACCACCTAGCAACCACCCAGAACACCCTAGCAACCACCTAGCAACACCATAGCAACTACCCAGAATACCCTAGCAACCGTCTAGCAATGCCCTAGCAACCACCCAGAATACCCTAGCAACCACCTAGCAACCAACTGAACACATGAATAAGCCATATCTCAGCACCAGAACATCGTAGAGACATGTTTGTTGGCTCGTATGCAATCATGTACCACACCCTAGCAACCGAGCGGCGAGTTTTGCCACTGCAAGCACCATTTCACATTTTCTCCTGGAAATGTACATTCTAGTTAATGGTGCTTGCCTATGGCAAAGCAACATTAGTGTTATTGCTCATACTTATTATTATTCTTTTTATTATTCCACACAAAAGTTTGGCGCGTAACTCCTCCCGCAAAGTTTGTCACAGACCCATGAGTGAGGCGTCAAATCGTGCAGCTCATTGAGGAGAGGTGTGCTATGACTTTTCTAAGCGATCGGGTGTACGATGTTCGCACAGCGGACGAAAAAGCGGCCAAAAAAGTCCCATTGACTTAACATTGCGGAACTTTCAAAAATTCAAATCCCAACTGCCATTTTCACACACACCCACAGAAAAGGGCCTGACAGCCCTGCTGTCAGGCCTCTCTCTCTCCCTCAGAGGATTTATTTTATCAAGCATCCAATAAATAATGGCCTAAAATCTTCATAGCCACACCATAGCAACCAGTTACAGCACCCTAGCAACCGTGGGCAATAGGCACGAGGCCGCAGGCCTCGTGCCATACTAAATAACTCTATAAAAACTCTATAAAAACTCCTTTTAAAAACTCCATAGTAATCATCTGTTAAAAAATGCACGCCGACATCACAGACCCCTGATTGAGGCGTCAAATTGTGCGGATTATTGAGGAGAGGTGTGCTGTGACTTTTCTTAGCGATGGGGGGTACGGTGTTCGCCCCAGGGGCAAATCATTGGGTAAAAAAAATCCCATAGACTTAACATTGGCACAAACTTTGACGACTCGTAGCACTGACCAATGATTTCTCAGAAACTTGTAATTTACCACATTTGAAGAGGCTGGCAGGCTCTGTAAGAACATACCTCACAATGGGGTAAAAGTTGCACCCCTGGGGGGCAAGAGCTGCCCAAAGTTGCCCCATTGACTTACTATGGTCTAGGACGGCCCATGAAATGGGCCGTCCTATACATTGCATAGAGATTTTGTATTGAACATAGCTCTGGATCACAGTGTCATAGAGACAAGGGGGCGGGCTCATTTTTAGTCAGACGACCAATCAGTCTCTCAGGATCAATGTGAAGTTATTAAGCCACGCCCTAGCAGCCATTTAGAGCTCCTTAGCAACACGTTCCATAGACTTCAATTGAAAGAGATCAAAGGGATATCTCAGGATATAAGTGTCATAGAAACATGAGGGTGGGCTCGTTTGACTCGGGCCAGCAAACAGCCAATCCTGAATCACCTCAACACTTACTGGACACGCCCTAGCAACCATTGTCGAGCACCTTAGCAACCAAAATCCAAAGAGGGATATCTTCCATTCTGAATGTCACAGAGGCATGGGAGTTGGTTTATATCATTCATACTGACAAGCAGCCTTTGGAGTTTCATGATTGGCAGCTGCCAAGCCACTCCCTAGCAACCAAACAGAGTACCCTAGCAACCATTTTGCAAGACCTATATCTCTACATGTAAACATCGTATAGAGATGGGGGTTGGTTTATACATTCACATTGACTTTGAAGCTTCATGATTGGCAGCTGCCAAGCCACTCCCTAGCAACCAAACATAGTACCCTAGCAACCGTTTTGCAAGACCTATATCTCTGCATCAGAACATCGTATAGAGATGGGGGTTGGCTCTTTTGCCTCATGCTAGCAAACAGGAACAGGCCTTGCTACATGCTACACATGCTAGCATTGAATAGCTACATGCTAATATTGATTAGCTAAGTGTTAAATCATGCCAAGAAAATGCTACAAACTCCATAGTAACCATCTGTGACATCTACCATCCACCTAGTAACACCATTGCAACCACCCAGAATACCCTAGCAACCGCCTAGCAACCACCCCGAATACCCTAGCAACCGCCTAGCAACGCCCTAGCAACCACCCAGAACACCCTAGCAACCGCCTGGCAACCATCCAGAATAGCCTAGCAACCGCCTAGCAACCATCCAGAATACCCTAGCAACCACCTAGCAACGCCCTAGCAACCACCCAGAACACCCTAGCAACCGCCTAGCAACCACCCAGAATACCCTAGCAACGCCCTAGCAACCACCCAGAACACCCTAGCAACTGCCTACAATACCTTAGCAACTGCCTAGCAACGCCCTAGCAAAAACCCAGAATACCCTAGCAACCGCCTAGCAACGCCCTAGCAACCACTCAGAACACCCTAGCAACCGCCTAGCAACGCCCTAGCAACAACCCAGAATACCCTAGCAACCGCATAGCAACCACCCAAAACACCCTAGCAACTGCCTAGCAACCATCCAGAATACCCTAGCAACCGCCTAGCAACGCCCTAGCAACCACCCAGAATACCCTAGCAACCGCCTAGCAACCACCCAGATTACCCTAGCAACCGCCTAGCAACGCCCTAGCAACAACCCAGAATACCCTAGCAACCGCATAGCAACCACCCAGAACACCCTAGCAACCACCTAGCAACCGCCTAGCAACCATCCAGAACACCCTAGCAACCGCCTAGCAACGCCCTAGCAACAACCCAGAATACCCTAGCAACCGCCTAGCAACGCCCTAGCAACCACCCAAAACACCCTAGCAACCGCCTAGCAACACCCTAGCAACCACCCAGAACACCCTAGCAACCACCTAGCAACGCCCTAGCAACCACCCAGAATACCCTAGCAACCGCCTAGTAACCACCCAGAACACCCTAGCAACCGCCTAGCAACCACCCAGAATACCCTAGCAACCGCCTAGCAACGCCCTAGCAACCACCCAGAATACCCTAGCAACCGCCTAGCAACGCCCTAGCAACAACCCAGAGTACCCTAGCAACTGCCTAGCAACCACCCAGAACTGCCTAGCAACACCCTAGCAACCACCCAGAACACCCTAGCAACGACTTAGCAACCGCCCAAAACACCCTAGCAATGCCCTAGCAACCACCCAGAACACACTAGCAACCACCTAGCATCACCCTAGCAACCGCCTAGCAACCACCCAGAATACCCTAGCAACCGCCAAGCAACGTCCTAGCAACAACCCATAATACCCTAGCAACCGCCCAGCAATGTCCTAGCAACCACCCAAAATACCCTAGCAACTGCCTAGCATCACCATAGCAACTGTCCAGAACACCCTAGCAACCATATAGAGTTCCCTAGTAACCATACAAACACATGAATAAGCCATATCTCAGCACCAGAACATCGTACATACATGGTTGTTGGCCCATATGCAATCATGTGCAACCGGGTGGTGTTTTTTGCCACTGCAAGCACCATTTCACATTTTCTTCTGGAAATGTACATTCTAGTATTGTAATTACTATTCACCTAGACAAAACTTTGGCACGCAACTCCTCCCACATCTTGTGTCGTAGATCTATGAATGAGGTGTCAAATCGACCGGTTTATTGAGAAGAGGTGTGCTATGACTTTTATAAGCGATCAGGTGTGCGATGTTCGTCTGGCGGGCGATAATTTTGCTGAAAAATCTCCCATAGACTTAACATTGCCACAAAATTTGTAAAATCATATCTTTGGCTCAGAAGGTCATAGAGGCTTGGGGTTGGGCTCTTTTGATTCGTCCTATTAAGCAGCCAATGAATAGTGACATATCAACTTCATAATCAAGCCCTAGCAACCAGTTACAGGCCCCTAGCAACAATTGAAGAACATTTACAAGCCATATCTCAGCAACAAAACATTGTAAAAACACAGAGTTTGGCATTTTTTGACCCAGATGTGCAAATACTCTTTAAATATTACCCCATAAACTGTATGAACAAGCCTTAGTAACCATTTTGGATTACCCTAGCAACCGTACAAACACATGAATGAGCTATATCTCAGAACCAGAACATCATATAGACATGGGGCTGTGCTTGTTTGTTTCGTTTGGGAAACCAGTCTGTAAATATCATCAGAGTAACTGTGTAACCACACCTTAGCAACCATTTGAAGATACCTAGCAACCATATTGCAACATATAGAAGCCATATTTCATCTCCACAACATCGTACAGACACGGTTGTTGGCTCGTATGAAATCATGTAAAACACCCTAGCAACCGAGCGGTGAGTTTTGCCACTGCAAGCACCATTTCACATTTTCTTCTGGAAATGTACATTCTAGTTATTAATGGTGCTTGCTGAAAGCAAGGCAACATTAGTGTATTGTGCATACTTATTATTCTTATTTTTCTTCTGGCCAAAGTTTGACGCGCTACTCCTCCCGCAGTTTTTGTCACAGACCCATGAATGAGGTGTCAAAACGTGCGGCCTGTTCGGGAATGGTGTGCTATGACTTTTATAAGCGATCGGGGGTACGATGTTCGCCCAGGGGCGAAAAACGGCCCAAAAAAAACGCATAGACTTAACATGGGGAAAAACTTTGACGAATCATAGCTCAGAGATCAGATTTCACAGAAACGTGTGATTTGCCACATTTGAAGAGGCTGACAGGCTCTTTAAGAACATACCTCTAATTGGGGTAAAAGTTGCACCCCTGGGGGGCAGGAGCTGCCCAAAGTTGCCCAAAAACCCCATTGACTTAACATGGTGAAAAACTTTGAAGAGTCATAGCTCAGAGCTCAGATTTCACAGAAATTTGTGATTTGCCACATTTGAAGAGGCTGACAGGCTCTTTAAGAACATACCACACAATGGGGTAAAAGTTGCACCCCTGAGGGGCAGGAGCTGCCCAAAGTTGCCCCCATAGACTTACTATGGTGTAGGACGGCCCATGAAATGGGCCGTCCTAGACCATAGAAACCGCTTTTATATTGAACATAACTCTGGATCACAGTGTCGTAGAGACAAAGGGGCGGGCTCATTTTACTCAGACGGCCAATCAGTGTCTCAAGATCATTGTGAAGCTATCAAGCCACGCCCTAGCAACCATTTAGAGCTCCTTAGCAACAAGTTCCATAGACTTCCATTTAAAGAGATCAAAGGGATATCTCAGGATATAAGTGTCATAGAAACATGAGGGTGGGCTCGTTTGACTTGGGCCAGCAAACAGCCAATCCTGAATCACGTCAACACTTACTGGCCACGCCCTAGCAACCATTATCGAGCACCTTAGCAACCAAAATCCAAAGAGGGATATCTTCCATTCTGAATGTCACAGAGGCATGGGAGTTGGTTTATATCATTCATACTGACAAGCAGCCTTTGGAGTTTCATGATTGGCAGCTGCCAAGCCACTCCCTAGCAACCAAACAGAGTACCCTAGCAACCATTTTGCAATACCTATATCTCTACATGTAAACATCGTAAAGGGATGGGGGTTGGTTTATACATTCACATTGACTTTGGAGCTTCATGATTGGCAGCTGCCAAGCCACTCCCTAGCAACCAAACATAGTACCCTAGCAACCGTTTTGCAAGACCAATATCTCTAAATCAGAACATCATATATAGATGGGGGTTGGCTCTTTTGACTCATGCTAGCAAACAGGACTTGCTACATGCTACACATGCTAGCAGTGAATAGCTACATGCTAATATTGATTAGCTAAGTGTTAAATCATGCCAAGAAAATGCTACAAATTCCATAGTAACCATCTGTGACATCTACCAACCACCTAGTAACACCATAGCAACCACCCAGAATACCCTAGCAACCGCCTAGCAACCACCCAGAATACCCTAGCAACCGCCTAGCAACGCCCTAGCAAACTACCCAGAATACCCTAGCAACCGCCTAGCAACCACCCAGAACACCCTAGCAACCGCCTAGCAACCACCAGAATACCCTAGCAACCGCCTAGCAACCGCCTAGCAACCATCCAGAATACCCTAGCAACCGCCTAGCAACGCCCTAGCAACCACCCAGGAACACCCTAGCAACCGCCTAGCAACCACCCAGAACACCCTAGCAACCGCCTAGCAACCACCCAGAACACCTAGCAACCGCCTAGCAACGCCCTAGCAACCACCCAGAATACCCTAGCAACCGCCTAGCAACCACCCAGAACACCCTAGCAACCGCCTAGCAACCATCCAGAATACCCTAGCAACCGCCTAGCAACGCCCTAGCAACCACCCAGAACACCCTAGCAACCGCCTAGCAACCATCCCAGAACACCCTAGCAACCGCCTAGCAACCACCCAGAAACACCTAGCAACCGCCTAGCAACGCCCTAGCAACAACCACCCAGAATCACCTAGCAACCGCCTAGCAACCACCCAGAACACCCTAGCAACCGCCTAGCAACGCCCTAGCAACCACCCAGAATACCCTAGCAACCGCCTAGCAACCACCCAGAACACCCTAGCAACCGCCTAGCAACCATCCAGAATACCCTAGCAACCGCCTAGCAACGCCCTAGCAACCACCCAGAACACCCTAGCAACCGCCCTAGCAACCATCCAGAACACCCTAGCAACCGCCTAGCAACCACCCAGAACACCTAGCAACCGCCTAGCAACGCCCTAGCAACACCCAGAATACCCTAGCAACCGCCTAGCAACCACCCAGAAACACCCTAGCAAACCGCCCTAGCAACCATCCAGAATACCCTAGCAACCGCCTAGCAACGCCCTAGCAACCACCCAGAACACCCTAGCAACTGCCTAGCAACCATCCAGAACACCCTAGCAACCGCCTAGCAACCACCCAGAATACCCTAGCAACCACCTAGCAACGCCATAGCAACCACCCAGAATACCCTAGCAACCGCCTAGCAACCACCCAGAACACCCTAGCAACCGCCTAGCAACCGCCTAACAATGCCCTAGAAACCACCCAGAACACCCTAGCAACCAACCAAAACACCCTAGCAACCGCCTAGCAACCACCCAGAAAACCCTAGCAACAGCCTAGCAACGCCCTAGCAACAACTCAGAATACCTTAGCAACCGCCTAGCAACCAACCAGAACACCCTAGCAACCGCCTAGAAACAGTATAGCAACCATCCAGAATACATTAGCAACCACCTAGCAATGCCCTAGCAACCACCCAGAATATCCTAGCAACCACCTAGCAACCACCCAGAACACCCTAGCAACCACCTAGCAACACCATAGCAACCACCCAGAATACCCTAGCAACCGTCTAGCAATGCCCTAGCAACCACACAGATTATCCTAGCAACCACCTACCAACCACCTGAACACATGAATAAGCCATATCTCAGCACCAGAACATCGTACAGACATGTTTGTTGGCTCGTTTGCAATCATGTACCACACCCTAGCAACCGAGCGGCGAGTTTTGCCACTGCAAGCACCATTTCACATTTTCTTCTGGAAATGTACATTCTAGTTATTCTTCTTCTTCTTCCGCCGCTTTTTTGGCGCGTAACTAGTCCCGCAGTTTTGGTCACAGACCCACGAATGAGGCGTCAAATCGTGCGGATTATTCGGGAATGGTGTGCTATGACTTTTATAAGCGTTCGGGGGTACGATGTTTGCCCCAGGGGCAAAAAAGCTGCCGAAAAATCCCATAGACTTAACATTACGACAAAGTTTGACGACTCGTAGCTCTGAGCGAGGATTTCGCAGAAGCGTGTGATTTACCACATTTGAAGAGGCTGACAGGCTCTGTAAGAACATACCTCAAAATGGGGTAAAAGTTGCACCCCTGAGGGGCAGGAATTGCCCAAAGTTGCCCCATAGACTTAACATGGTGAAATTTGAAGACTCGTAGCTCAGATCGAGATTTTCGCAGAAACGTGTGATTTGCCACATTTGAAGAGGCTGACAGGGTCTGTAAGAACATACCTATAAATGGGGTAAAAGTTGCACCCCTGGGGGGCAGGAGCTGCCCAAAGTTGCCCCAAACCCCCATTGACTTAACATTGTGAAAAATTTGATGACTCGTAGCTCAGAAATCAGATTTCCCAGAAGCGTGTGATTTGCCACATTTGAAGAGGCTGACAGGCTCTGTAAGACCATACCACACAATGGGGTAAAAGTTGCACCCCTGGGGGGCAGGAGCTGCCCAAAATTGCCCCATTGACTTACTATGGTGTAGGACGGCCCATGAAATGGGCCGTCCTACATCATAGAAACCGCTTTTATATTGAACATAACTCTGGATCACAGTGTCGTAGAGACAAAGGGGAGGGCTCATTTGACTCAGACGGCCAATCAGTCTCTCAGGATCATTGTGTAGCTATCAAGCCACGCCCTAGCAACCATTTGGAGCACCTTAGCAACAAGTTCCATAGACTTCCATTGAAAGAGATCAAAATGATATCTCTAGATAGAAGTGTCATAGAAACAGAGGGTGGTCTCGTTTGACTCGGGGCAGCGAACAGGCAATCATGAATCACCTCAACACTTCCTAGCCCCTCCCTAGCAACCATTGTCGAGCTGCTTAGCAACCAAATTCATAGAGGGATATCTTCCATTCTGAATGTCACAAGGCATGGGAGTTGGTTTATATCATTCATAGTGAAAAGAAGCCTTTAGAGATTCAACACTGGCAGCTGCCAAGCAACTCCATAGCAACCAATCAGGTACCCTAGCAACCATTTTGCAAGACCTATATCTCTGCATCAAAACATCGTATAGAGATGGGGGTTGGTTTATACATTCACATTGACTTTGGAGCTTCATGATTGGCAGCTGCCAATCCACCCCTAGCAACCAAACAGAGTACCCTAGCAACCGTTTTGCAAGACCTATATCTCTGCATCAAACATCGTATAGAGATGGGGGTTGGCTCTTTTGACTCATGCTAGCAAACAGGACTTGCTACATGCTACACATGCTAGCAGTGAATAGCTACATGCTAATAGTGATTAGCTAAGTGCTAAATCATGCCAATAAATGCTACAAACTCCATAGTAACCATCTTGACAACTACCAACCACCTAGTAACACCATAGCAACAACCCAGAACTTTAACCCTAGCAACACCCTAGCAACCACCCAGAAACCCCTAGCAATGCCTAGCAACGCCCTAGCAACCACCCAGAACACCCTAGCAACCACCTAGCAACCACCAGATACCCTAGCAACCACCTAGCAAGCCTAGCAACCACCCAGATACCCTAGCAACCCCTAGCAACCACCAGATAGCCCTAGCAACATTAGCCTTAGCAACGCCTAGCACCATAGAGCAAAACACCAAAAACCCTAGCAACGCTAGAACCATCCGTCCTAGCAACGCGCCTAGCAACAGCAACCCAGAATCACCCTAGCAACCGCCTAGCAACCACCCAGAACGACCCTAGCAACCGAACCTAGAAACCTAGAACACACTTATAGCAACCATCCAGAAATAGCATTAGCAACCACCATAGCAACTGCACGCTAGCAACACCCAGAAATCGCCTAGCAACCGCCTAGCAACCTAGCAACAATCCCTAGCAACACTAGCAACGCCTAGCAACCACCTAGAACCTAGCCATAGCACCACCAGCCACCTAGCAACCACCCAGAATACCCTAGCAACCGTCTAGCAATGCCCTAGCAACACCAGAATACCCTAGCAACCACCTAGAAAACCCACCTGACACATGATAAGCCAATCTCAGCATCAGAACATCGTACAGACATGTTTGTTGCTCGTATGCAATCATGTACCACACCTAGCAACCGTAGCGCGAGTTTTAGCCACTGCAACACCATTTCTACATTCTCCTCCTGGAAATTACATTCAGTATTGTAACCTACATCACCTAGACAAAACTTGGCAGCAACTCCTACCCACATCTTTTGTCGTAGACCATGAATGAGGTGTCAAATCGACCGGTTATTGAGGAGAGGTGTGCTATGACTTTTATAAGCATCAGGTGTACGATGTTCGTCTGGCGGCGATAATTTGCCGAAAAAATCTCCCATAGACTTAACATTGCACAACATTAGTAACATCATATCATTGCTCAGAAGTCCTAGAGGCTTGGGGTTAGGCCTTTTGATTCGTCCTATTAACCAGCCAATGAGTAGTGACATATCAACTTCATACCACGCCCTAGCAACCAGTTACAGGCCCCTAGCAACCATTGAAGCAACATTTACAAGCCATATCTCAGCAACCAAAACATGTAAAACCAGAGTTTGGCATTTTTGACCAGATGTGCAAATACTCTTGAAATATTACACCCATAACTGTATAACAAGCCTTAGCAACCATTTGGATACCCTAGCAACCGTACAAACACTAAATGAGCTATAACCAGAACCAGAAATCATATAGACATGGGCTTTGCTTGTTTGTTTCTTTGGGAAACCAGTCTTAAATATCATCATAGTAACTGTGTAACCACACCTTAGCAACCATTTGAAGATACCCTAGCAACCATATTGCAACATATAAAGCCATATTTCAAGCTCCACAACATCGTACAGACATGGTTGTTGGCTCGTATGAAATCATGTAAAACACCCTAGCAACCGAGCGGCGAGTTTTGCCACTGCAAGCACCATTTCACATTTTCTCTCTGGAAATGTACATTCTAGTTATTAATGGTGCCTAGCATCCGCGCAGTTTGCACATGCAAGGGCCAACATTTTGCTTGAATGTAAATTAGTTATTCTTATTTTTCTTCTGGCCAAAGTTTGACGCGCTACTCCTCCCGCAGTTTTTGTCACAGACCCATGAATGAGGTGTCAAAACGTGCGGCCTGTTCGGGAATGGTGTGCTATGACTTTTATAAGCGATCGGGGGTACGATGTTCGCCCCAGGGGCAAAAACGGCCCAAAAAAAACGCATAGACTTAACATGGGGAAAAACTTTGACGAATCATAGCTCAGAGATCAGAATTTCACAGAAACGTGTGATTTGCCACATTTGAAGAGGCTGACAGGCTCTTTAAGAACATACCCTAATTGGGGTAAAAGTTGCACCCCTGGGGGGCAGGAGCTGCCCAAAGTTGCCCAAAAACCCCCATTGACTTAACATGGTGAAAAACTTTGAAGAGTCATAGCTCAGAGCTCAGATTTCACAGAAATGTGTGATTTGCCACATTTGAAGAGGCTGACAGGCTCTGTAAGAACATACCACACAATGGGGTAAAAGTTGCACCCCTGAGGGGCAGGAGCTGCCCAAAGTTGCCCCATAGACTTACTATGGTGTAGGACGGCCCATGAAATGGGCCGTCCTAACCATAGAAACCGCTTTTATATTGAACATAACTCTGGATCACAGTGTCGTAGAGACAAAGGGGCGGGCTCATTTTACTCAGACGGCCAATCAGTGTCTCAAGATCATTGTGAAGCTATCAAGCCACGCCCTAGCAACCATTTAGAGCTCCTTAGCAACAAGTTCCATAGACTTCCATTTAAAGAGATCAAAGGGATATCTCAGGATAAAGTGTCATAGAAACATGAGGGTGGGCTCGTTTGACTCGGGCCAGCAAACAGCCAATCCTGAATCACCTCAACACTTACTGGCCACGCCCTAGCAACCATTATCGAGCACCTTAGCAACCAAAATCCAAAGAGGGATATCTTCCATTCTGAATGTCACAGAGGCATGGGAGTTGGTTTATATCATTCATACTGACAAGCAGCCTTTGGAGTTTCATGATTGGCAGCTGCCAAGCCACTCCCTAGCAACCAAACAGAGTACCCTAGCAACCATTTTGCAAACCTATATCTCTACATGTAAACATCGTAAAAGGATGGGGGTTGGTTTATACATTCACATTGACTTTGGAGCTTCATGATTGGCAGCTGCCAAGCCACTCCCTAGCAACCAAACATAGTACCCTAGCAACCGTTTTGCAAGACCAATATCTCTAAATCAGAACATCGTATAAGATGGGGGTTGGCTCTTTTGACTCATGCTAGCAAACAGGACTTGCTACATGCTACACATGCTAGCAGTGAATAGCTACATGCTAATATTGATTAGCTAAGTGTTAAATCATGCCAAGAAAATGCTACAAATTCCATAGTAACCATCTGTGACATCTACCAACCACCTAGTAACACCATAGCAACCACCCAGAATACCCTAGCAACCGCCTAGCAACCACCCAGAATACCCTAGCAACCGCCTAGCAACGCCCTAGCAACTACCCAGAATACCCTAGCAACCGCCTAGCAACCACCCAGAACCTAGCAAACACCCTAGCAACACCAGAATCCTAGCAACGCCTAGCAACCCTGCACCATCCAGAATACCCTAGCAACCGCCTAGCAACGCCCTAGACACGAACCCTAGCACGCCTAGCAACCACCCAGAACACCCTAGCAACCGCCTAGCAACCACCAGAACACCCTAGCAACCGCCTAGCAACCACCCAGAACACCTAGCAACCGCCTAGCAACGCCCTAGCAACCACCCAGAATACCCTAGCAACCGCCTAGCAACCACCCAGAACACCCTAGCAACCGCCTAGCAACCATCCAGAATACCCTAGCAACCGCCTAGCAACGCCCTAGCAACCACCCAGAACACCCTAGCAACCGCCTAGCAACCATCCAGAACACCCTAGCAACCGCCTAGCAACCACCCAGAACACCTAGCAACCGCCTAGCAACGCCCTAGCAACCACCCAGAATACCCTAGCAACCGCCTAGCAACCACCCAGAACACCCTAGCAACCGCCTAGCAACGCCCTAGCAACCACCCAGAATACCCTAGCAACCGCCTAGCAACCACCCAGAACACCCTAGCAACCGCCTAGCAACCATCCAGAATACCCTAGCAACCGCCTAGCAACGCCCTAGCAACCACCCAGAACACCCTAGCAACCGCCTAGCAACCATCCAGAACACCCTAGCAACCGCCTAGCAACCACCCAGAACACCTAGCAACCGCCTAGCAACGCCCTAGCAACCACCCAGAATACCCTAGCAACCGCCTAGCAACCACCAGAACACCCTAGCAACCGCCTAGCAACCATCCAGAATACCCTAGCAACCGCCTAGCAACGCCCTAGCAACCACCCAGAACACCCTAGCAACTGCCTAGCAACCATCCAGAACACCCTAGCAACCGCCTAGCAACCACCCAGAATACCCTAGCAACCACCTAGCAACGCCATAGCAACCACCCAGAATACCCTAGCAACCGCCTAGCAACCACCAGAACACCCTAGCAACCGCCTAGCAACCGCCTAACAATGCCCTAGAAACCACCCAGAACACCCTAGCAACCAACCAAAACACCCTAGCAACCGCCTAGCAACCACCCAGAAAACCCTAGCAACAGCCTAGCAACGCCCTAGCAACAACTCAGAATACCTTAGCAACCGCCTAGCAACCAACCAGAACACCCTAGCAACCGCCTAGAAACAGTATAGCAACCATCCAGAATACATTAGCAACCACCTAGCAATGCCCTAGCAACCACCCAGAATATCCTAGCAACCACCTAGCAACCACCCAGAACACCCTAGCAACCACCTAGCAACACCATAGCAACCACCCAGAATACCCTAGCAACCGTCTAGCAATGCCCTAGCAACCACACAGATTATCCTAGCAACCACCTACCAACCACCTGAACACATGAATAAGCCATATCTCAGCACCAGAACATCGTACAGACATGTTTGTTGGCTCGTTTGCAATCATGTACCACACCCTAGCAACCGAGCGGCGAGTTTTGCCACTGCAAGCACCATTTCACATTTTCTTCTGGAAATGTACATTCTAGTTATTCTTCTTCTTCTTCCGCCGCTTTTTTGGCGCGTAACTAGTCCCGCAGTTTTGGTCACAGACCCACGAATGAGGCGTCAAATCGTGCGGATTATTCGGGAATGGTGTGCTATGACTTTTATAAGCGTTCGGGGGTACGATGTTTGCCCCAGGGGCAAAAAAGCTGCCGAAAAATCCCATAGACTTAACATTACGACAAAGTTTGACGACTCGTAGCTCTGAGCGAGGATTTCGCAGAAGCGTGTGATTTACCACATTTGAAGAGGCTGACAGGCTCTGTAAGAACATACCTCAAAATGGGGTAAAAGTTGCACCCCTGAGGGGCAGGAATTGCCCAAAGTTGCCCCATAGACTTAACATGGTGAAATTTGAAGACTCGTAGCTCAGATCGAGATTTTCGCAGAAACGTGTGATTTGCCACATTTGAAGAGGCTGACAGGGTCTGTAAGAACATACCTATAAATGGGGTAAAAGTTGCACCCCTGGGGGGCAGGAGCTGCCCAAAGTTGCCCCAAACCCCATTGACTTAACATTGTGAAAAATTTGATGACTCGTAGCTCAGAAA
This sequence comes from Chrosomus eos, assembly GCA_036326025.1. Lineage (NCBI taxonomy): Eukaryota > Metazoa > Chordata > Actinopteri > Cypriniformes > Leuciscidae > Chrosomus > Chrosomus eos. The sequence continues at coordinate 8,557 of JAZAVI010001037.1, read as the reverse complement.
TCAGATTTCCCAGAAGCGTGTGATTTGCCACATTTGAAGAGGCTGACAGGCTCTGTAAGACCATACCACACAATGGGGTAAAAGTTGCACCCCTGGGGGGCAGGAGCTGCCCAAAATTGCCCCATTGACTTACTATGGTGTAGGACGGCCCATGAAATGGGCCGTCCTACACCATAGAAAACCGCTTTTATATTGAACATAACTCTGGATCCCAGTGTCGTAGAGACAAAGGGGCGGGCTCATTTTACTCAGACGGCCAATCAGTGTCTCAAGATCATTGTGAAGCTACCAAGCCACGCCCTAGCAACCATTTAGAGCTCCTTAGCAACAAGTTCCATAGACTTCCATTAAAAGAGATCAAAGGGATATCTCAGGATATAAGTGTCATAGAAACATGAGGGTGGGCTCGTTTGACTCGGGCCAGCAAACAGCCAATCCTGAATCACCTCATCACTTACTGGCCACGCCCTAGCAACCATTATCGAGCACCTTAGCAACCAAAATCCAAAGAGGGATATCTTCCATTCTGAATGTCACAGAGGCATGGGAGTTGGTTTATATCATTCATACTGACAAGCAGCCTTTGGAGTTTCATGATTGGCAGCTGCCAAGCCACTTCCTAGCAACCAAACAGAGTACCCTAGCAACCATTTTGCAAGACCTATATCTCTACATGTAAACATCGTATAGAGATGGGGGTTGGTTTATACATTCACATTGACTTTGGAGCTTCATGATAGGCAGCTGCCAAGCCTCTCCCTAGCAACCAAACATAGTACCCTAGCAACCGTTTTGCAAGACCAATATCTCTAAATCAGAACATCGTATAGAGATGGGGGTTGGCTCTTTTGACTCATGCTAGCAAACAGGAACAGGCCTTGCTACATGCTACACATGCTAGCAGTGAATAGCTACATGCTAATATTGATTAGCTAAGTGTTAAATCATGCCAAGAAAATGCTACAAACTCCATAGTAACCATCTGTGACATCTACCAACCACCTAGTAACACCATAGCAACCACCCAGAATACCCCAGCAACCGCCTAGCAACCACCCAGAATACCCTAGCAACCGCCTAGCAACGCCCTAGCAACCACCCAGAACACCCTAGCAACCGCCTGGCAACCATCCAGAATACCCTAGCAACCGCCTAGCAACCATCCAGAATACCCTAGCAACCGCCTAGCAACGCCCTAGCAACCACCCAGAACACCCTAGCAACCGCCTAGCAACCACCCAGAATACCCTAGCAACCGCCTAGCAACCACCCAGAATACCCTAGCAACCACCTAGCAACCACCTAGAACACCCTAGCAACCGCCTAGCAACGCCCTAGCAACCACCCAGAATACCCTAGCGACCGCCTAGCAACGCCCTAGCAACCACCCAGAATACCCTAGCAACCGCCTAGCAACCATCCAGAATACCCTAGCAACCGCCTAGCAACCACCCAGAGTACCGTAGCAACCGCCTAGCAACGCCCTAGCAACCACCCAGAACACCCTAGCAACCGCCTAGCAACCATCCAGAATACCCTAGCAACTGCCTAGCAACGCCCTAGCAACCACCCAGAATACCCTAGCAACTGCCTAGCAACCACCCAGAACACCCTAGCAACCGCCTAGCAACCATCAAAAATACCTTAGCAACCACCTAGCAACACCATAACAACCACCCAGAATACCCTAGCAACCGCCTAGCAACCACCCAGAATACCCTAGCAACTGCCTAGCAACGCCCTAGCAACCACCCAGAATACCCTACCAACCGCCTAGCAACCACCCAGAACACCCTAGCAACCGCCTAGCAACCACCCAGAACACCCTAGCAACCGCCTAGCAACCACCCAGAATACCCTAGCAACCGCCTAGCAACGCCCTAGCAACCACACAGAATACCCTAGCAACCGCCTAGCAACCACCCAGAACACCCTAGCAACCGCCTAGCAACGCCCTAGCAACCACACAGAATACCCTAGCAACCGCCTAGCAACCACCCAGAATACCCTAGCAACCGCCTAGCAACGCCCTAGCAACCACACAGAATACCCTAGCAACCGCCTAGCAACCACCCAGAACACCCTAGCAACCGCCTAGCAACCATCCAGAATACCCTAGCAACCTCCTAGCAACGCCCTAGCAACAACCCAGAATACCCTAGCAACCGCCTAGCAACCACCCAGAACACCCTAGCAACCGCCTAGCAACCACCCAGAATACCTAGCAACCACCTAGCAACGCCCTAGCAACCACCCAGAATACCCTAGCAACCGCCTAGCAACCACCCAGAACACCCTAGCAACTGCCTAGCAACCATCCAGAATACCCTAGCAACCGCCTAGCAACGCCCTAGAAACCACCCAGAACATCCTAGCAACCGCCTAGCAACCACCCAGAACACCCTAGCAACCGCCTAGCAACACCATAGCAACCACACAGAATACCCTAGCAACCGTCTAGCAATGCACTAGCAACCACCCAGAATGCCCTAGCAACCGCCTAGCAACCACCTGAACACATGAATAAGCCATATCTCAGCACCAGAACATCTGGTTGTTTGGTCGTATGCAATCATGTACCACACCCTAGCAACCGAGCGGCGAGTTTTGCCACTGCAAGCACCATTTCACATTTTCTCCTGGAAATGTACATTCTAGTGTTGTAATTACTATTCACCCAGACAAAACTTCGGCACGCAACTCCTCCCACATCTTTTGTCGTAGACCCATGAATGAGATGTCAAATTGACCGGTTTATTGAGGAGAGGTGTGCTATGACTTTTATAAACGATCAGTTGTACGATGTTCGTCTGACAGGCGAAAAATTTACTGAAAAATCTCCCATAGACTTAACATTGGCAAAAATTTGTAAAGTCATATCTTTGGCTCAGAAGGTCATATCGGCTTGGGTTGGGCTCTTTTGATTTGTCCTATTAAGCAGCTAATGAGTAGTGACATATCAACTTCATAACCACGCCCTAGCAACCAGTTACAGGCCCCTAGCAACCATTGAACAACATTTACAAGCCATATCTCAGCAACAAAACATTGTAAAAACACAGAGTTGGGCATTTTTTGACCCAGATGTGCAAATACTCTTTAAGTATTACCCCATAAACTGTATAAATAAGCTTTAGCAACCATTTGGAGTACCCTAGCAACCGTACAAACACATGAATGAGCTATATCTCAGAACCAGAAAATCATATAGACATGGGGCTGTGCTACTTCGTTTCGGTTGGGAAACCAGTCTGTAAATATCATCATGGTAACTGTGTAACCACACCTTAGCAACCATTTGAAGATACCTAGCAACCATATTGCAACATATAGAAGCCATATTTCAGCTCCACAACATCGTACAGACATGGTTGTTGGCTCGTATGCAATTATGTACCACACCCTAGCAACCGAGCGGCGCGTTTTGCCACTGCAAGCACCATTTCACATTTTCTCCTGGAAATGTATATTCTAGTGTTGTAATTACTATTCACCCAGACAAAACTTCGGCACGCAACTCCTCCCACATCTTTTGTCGTAGACCCATGAATGAGATGTCAAATTGACCGGTTTATTGAGGAGAGGTGTGCTATGACTTTTATAAACGATCAGTTGTACGATGTTCGTCTGACAGGCGAAAAATTTACTGAAAAATCTCCCATAGACTTAACATTGGCAAAAATTTGTAAAGTCATATCTTTGGCTCAGAAGGTCATATCGGCTTGGGTTGGGCTCTTTTGATTTGTCCTATTAAGCAGCTAATGAGTAGTGACATATCAACTTCATAACCACGCCCTAGCAACCAGTTACAGGCCCCTAGCAACCATTGAACAACATTTACAAGCCATATCTCAGCAACAAAACATTGTAAAAACACAGAGTTGGGCATTTTTTGACCCAGATGTGCAAATACTCTTTAAGTATTACCCCATAAACTGTATAAATAAGCTTTAGCAACCATTTGGAGTACCCTAGCAACCGTACAAACACATGAATGAGCTATATCTCAGAACCAGAAAATCATATAGACATGGGGCTGTGCTACTTCGTTTCGGTTGGGAAACCAGTCTGTAAATATCATCATGGTAACTGTGTAACCACACCTTAGCAACCATTTGAAGATACCTAGCAACCATATTGCAACATATAGAAGCCATATTTCAGCTCCACAACATCGTACAGACATGGTTGTTGGCTCGTATGCAATTATGTACCACACCCTAGCAACCGAGCGGCGCGTTTTGCCACTGCAAGCACCATTTCACATTTTCTCCTGGAAATGTATATTCTAGTTTACGGTACATTTATACACTTACACACACAGTCACATTAAACAAAATGCATGTTAAATAGATATGTTTTTAACTGAGTAAAGTAGGTGTAAAGTAGATCAGACAAATATGGGGGTGCAAGACCGTTTAATGCCTTAAACGTTAGAAGCAAAACCTTAAAGTGGATACGTGATGCCACGGGTAGCCAGTGAAGGTCATGAAGCAGAGGAGTAATGTGAGCAGAATGCCTGGTGGAGGTGAGAACTCTTGCTGCTGAATGTTGAACGTACTGTAATATTGCAATAGTTTTTTGGGCAGACCAAGACATAAAGCATTGCAATAATCTAGCTGTGATGTGATTAGTGCATGAAGAAATATGAGAGCCAAAAGATAGAGTTGAGTCGAATAAGACACCAAGGTTGCGAATCAATGATGAAGGCTTAACACGGAATCCATCAATATAAAAGGACTGGTGGCCTATCATTTTGACTGAGGCAGCAGAGCTGATCACTAATATCTCAGTTTTTTTATCATTTAATTTGAGGAAATTAAGGGACATCCAGTGCTTGATGTCCCTGATACATGCAGTGAGTGAGTCAGGCAGGGATGGTCTATCGGAGCTGGTGGTGAGATAAATTTGAATGTCATCAGCATAGCAATGGAATTGAAGTCCATGCCTGCGTATGATGTTACCAAGTGGATGTATGTAGATGATGAACAATAGTGGACCAAGAACTGAACCTTGAGGAACACCCTTTGTAAGTGAAGCAGTGGCAGAATTATGACCTTGTTTGCTGATATAATACTTTCTGTCGCTGATATAGGAATGAGCCAGGAAACAGCGGAACCAGTGATGCCGATATCAGAAAGCCGAGAAATAAGTAAATCATGGCTCACTGTGTCAAAAGCAGCGCTTAGATCGAGGAGCATCAAGATGTTTATCAACCCTGAATCCATGGACAAAAGAATGTCATTAAAGGGCACCTATTATGGCATTTAAAATGTTCATAATATTGTTCTGGGAGTCCCCAACAACAGTTTTACAAGCATGCAATGACAAAAAACACTTACCTGATTTGCTCACCGACTCCCATATGAATCGTTTAGCGAGTCATTTTTCCAAACCCCGCCTTTGCGTGATGCTAATCTGCGGTGATATGATAGCTACCATAGCCCAAAGTTTAGTGGTAAAAGCACATTCAGTCTTTGTTTGCGTTAGCCCAACGCATAAACATATTGATAATGTAGTACTAAGAGGTAACATTATAGCTATATTCTTTATGACAACTCCATTAACAACGACAAACACTTCACATATTTCAATACAATTGACATTGAAGACCTAGAAGCTGCGCTTTGTACACAACACACAAAATAATTATTGAGCATGATACATAAAACATAAAAGCAACAATTAATATTAATGATAGCCTACTTACAGGTTGTGATTTGGAGAAGGAAGCTGATCCAAATAAACTCGGTACTGAACCTTCCTTGAGTATCAGCCAGCTCGCAAATCCATACTTTATAGCATTTAGGTTTGTGAAGCAATCATCTTCAAAATGACGCGAACACAGAACAAGGTTCGGCTATACTTCTGTGGTATAGTTGTATATATGAACTGTAGCCACTTAGTCTTCAAATGCTCCTCACTGGGTAGATGAAAAAAGATTGCTTTTGCCTAGCACTTCAAAACACAGCGTCTCATCGACATGATGTTAGTTTTCCCTGGCGTCTCCGAATGCAATAAGTGGGCGTATCTTATTCAAATAACTTGTCAAGTTGACGTCATCTAGACAAAAGAAAAGCATAGTTCGTTGAATGATTCATATCAGCGACTCAGAGTTGACTCTTACTTTTGAGAGACAATAACTTTGTATATGGTGCTTTCATGTTTAAAACTTTGCAGGATGTTTTCGTTCACTTAGATCTATGTTACACACTACATGAAGGGCAATTTTCAAAAATCCATAATAGGTACCCTTTAACCACACGCAGAAGAGCAGTTTCAGTGCTGTGAGATGGGCGAAAACCTGACTGAAAAGGTTCAAAAAGACCATTTATATCCAAATAATATCGCAATTGCGAAGCAACAACCTTTTAAGGATTTTGCTTAAGAATGTTAAATTTGATATTGGTCTGTAATTGTCCATGTTTAGATGGTCAAGGCCTGTTTTTTTAAGAATGTAACAGCGCAGCGCTTCTGTGTTGTATGTCACACGCATCACACACATGACCAGCGTCGGCCAATAGCATAGACAGTATAAGAAGTGGACAGAGCCATCTCATTGGAACTCAGTTGAGACAGTTGAAGCCCATTTTTAGCGATTTTTGAGCACTTCCGTTCCTGACGCGCAGACTCAAACCGATTCAAACTAAGCTTGATGACGTGAGCAACCTGTCTGACAGACGTAAATCTTCTAGTAGCTGTGCGTGAAAATTGCCAACGTTAATCTTGCAGAGACGGGGAACTTGAGCAAAGAGTTCTTTGGTGTGAGTGAGCAGGAGTATTTTGTCCCGTTGCTTTTATGGACTCATTATCTATGGGCTTCTCCCTTGACGGGACGTCCCCCGATTGCCTGCTAGCTTCTCCTCCTGTCTGTACGGTCATTACTGTACAGCGCGACAGAGAGTCGAGTGGTTATGACGCAGTCGTTAGCCTATTTTTACAAAAACTGTTTCTACGGGGCCATAATGTAACATAGAAGGTAATGGAGCCATTTATACATTGTCGTGTTTCTTTATAAATAAATAATGGACAAATGGAGTCTTTAAACGAATGGGAGTCAATGGAAATGCTAACGCAAGTGAAGTTCTGCTACAAGATGGCGGCACCCGGCCGACTTCAACTTCCGGTCGATGGATTACCCCCTTGGCCAATAGTGAGCCAGCCTACGTCTGACGTACAACACAGAAGCGCTGTTACACTACGTGAACTCACTCGAGGCCCATGGAGAAGGAAATGAATAGTTGAATAAAGTCGTTATTTTTACATTTATTTTACATCTTGCGCACAAAAAGTATTCTCGTCACTTGATAAAAGATTTAATCAAAAATATCTTAATTTGTGTTGCGAAGATGAACTAAAGTCTTACGGGGTTGGAACAACATGAGGGTGAGTAGCCTAATTACTGACAGAATTTTATTTTTGGCTGAACTAAGTTATCCCTTTGCTTGTCAATGGAGAGCGGACGACTCTCTGTTCAAATTAAATGTACGAGATCTGGTAGGACCAGGCTACCCATAGCCTACAAAATGAATAAAGAGTTGTTTATTATGATTTCTTCAACTGTATTGCTACATTCTGTTTTCCCGCAATTATTAATATCCTATTAAAAATACAAATGTCCAGCTATATTTTCCAGCATACCGGTATAGCTCATTGGTAGCCTCTGGGACCCTAAACATAAAAACAGTAAACAAAAGGGTTAATTCTTTCAACGGTTTAAAATTGTATTCCAATTGAAATGTGGTGGAAGTTTTTTTGTTAAAATGAATGTAACATTGTCCAGTTCCTATGTCTCACCCTATATGGGACATGTGTCATCACACGGGCAGGAAGTCTGCACGTCAGTGAAAGTTTATTGCCAGGTAGTGAGTGTCGAGTGACTGGGGTATAGGCTGGACTAAACGGTCTGGGGTTCGCATAAAAACTTCTCCTAATAGGCTACGTCTCCATCATAATACACACACACACTCAGTTTGTTGAAGTCAAAATGCTTGGGAGCGATGTATTGTTGTGCTTCATCTTCTACAGCACGCTCTTAATCTTAAAGATGTACATCATTGCCATCATTACGGGCCAAGTGAGACTTCGGAAAAAGGTAAGTTGTGGAACTTTTTATCCAAAATACTTTTCATTAGCCTACTGCAAACACACTAGCGACGAGACAGAATCACTGCAAGACAGTCGAGTTCTAAAATAAAGTGTTTCTCGGTGAATTAACTTCTAAAATAAACGAAGGTAGTTGGTTAGTGCTTTCATATAATGGCTTGACGTCCTAGACAGATGTAAAACCGACGTGTTTTTGACAGGCGTTTGCTAATCCCGAGGACGCCGAAAGACACGGAGGTGTGCAGTTCTGCCGCATCGATCCATATGTGGAACGCTGTAGGAGGTAGGAGTACAATTCTATCTAAATTCAACATCTCTGTGATTTTATGTTTATACTAATTTGAGTGTTCAGTCCCCATGCATGGTTAATTGACAACAAACCTGGACAATGTTAACAAATGCATTTTTTGGCATGTTATGTTTCATGTTAGGCGAATGCATGCCACAATTT
>JAZAVI010001036.1:0-32586 GCA_036326025.1 Chrosomus eos | reverse complement strand
TGTAAGCTTTTTTTTTTTTTGAAAAAAAAAAAAAAAAAAAAAAGAGTCCCGGGCCTTCTTCAAAAAGCCTGAAAATGTCTCTGGATTCTTCAGAAAGCCTAAAAGAGTCCTGAGTTTTTTTAAAAATTTTCTTCTTAGTTTACTTCATAATGGTCTAAATGCCCTGATTTTTGGGCACTTTTTTCGCTTACGGCCAACCCCCTTGGAACCCCCAGGTTCGTCTTTCGGAAGCTAAGCGGGCCCGGGGTTGGTATTTGGTGGGAGACCGCCGGGGAATACCAGTGCTGTAAGCTTTTTTGTTTTTGAAAAAAAAAAAAAAAAAAAAAGAGTCCCTGACCTTCTTCAAAAAGCCTGAAAATGTCTCTGAGATTCTTCAGAAAGCCTGAAAGAGTCTCTGAGTTTCTTTCAAAAATTCTTCTTAGTTTACTTCACTAATGGTCTAAATAGCCTGATTTTGGCAGCAGTTTTCGCTTACGGCCATACCACCTTGGAACCGCCCGATCTCGTCTGATCTCGGAAGCTAAGCAGGGTCGGGCCTGGTTAGTACTTGGATGGGAGACCGCCTGGGAATACCAGGTGCTGTAAGCTTTTTTGTTTTTGAAAAAAAAAAAAAAAAAAAAAAAAGTCCCTGACTTCTTCAAAAAGCCTGAAAATGTCTCTGAGATTCTTCAGAAAGCCTGAAAGAGTCTCTGAGTTTCTTTCAAAAATTCTTCTTAGTTTACTTCACTAATGGTCTAAATAGCCTGATTTTGGCAGCAGTTTTCGCTTACGGCCATACCACCTTGGAACCGCCCGATCTCGTCTGATCTCGGAAGCTAAGCAGGGTCGGGCCTGGTTAGTACTTGGATGGGAGACCGCCTGGGAATACCAGGTGCTGTAAGCTTTTTTGTTTTTGAAAAAAAAAAAAAAAAAAAAAAGAGTCCTGACTTCTTCAAAAAGCCTGAAAATGTCTCTGAGATTCTTCAGAAAGCCTGAAAGAGTCTCTGAGTTTCTTTCAAAAATTCTTCTTAGTTTACTTCACTAATGGTCTAAATAGCCTGATTTTGGCAGCAGTTTTCGCTTACGGCCATACCACCTTGGAACCGCCCGATCTCGTCTGATCTCGGAAGCTAAGCAGGGTCGGGCCTGGTTAGTACTTGGATGGGAGACCGCCTGGGAATACCAGGTGCTGTAAGCTTTTTTGTTTTTGAAAAAAAAAAAAAAAAAAAAGAGTCCCTGACCTTCTTCAAAAAGCCTGAAAATGTCTCTGAGATTCTTCAGAAAGCCTGAAAGAGTCTCTGAGTTTCTTTCAAAAATTCTTCTTAGTTTACTTCACTAATGGTCTAAATAGCCTGATTTTGGCAGCAGTTTTCGCTTACGGCCATACCACCTTGGAACCGGCCGATCTCGTCTGATCTCGGAAGCTAAGCAGGGTCGGGCTGGTTAGTACTTGGATGGGAGACCGCCTGGGAATACCAGGTGCTGTAAGCTTTTTTGTTTTTGAAAAAAAAAAAAAAAAAAAAAGAGTCCCTGAGCTTCTTCAAAAAGCCTGAAAATGTCTCTGAGATTCTTCAGAAAGCCTGAAAGAGTCTCTGAGTTTCTTTCAAAAATTCTTCTTAGTTTACTTCACTAATGGTCTAAATAGCCTGATTTTGGCAGCAGTTTTCGCTTACGGCCATACCACCTTGGAACCCGCCCTGAGCAACAGGAGTGAGTTGGCAGTAGTGGGTGAGGAAGGCTCCCAATACAGTGTTTCTGTTTTTTTTTGACCCTGTTTTACTGTAGAATCTGTGTTTTCTTGATTAGTTTTTTTTTTTTTTTTTTGTATAGCTTACTAATCCTCCAACAGCGTACTGTTTGGGAGGAGATATTTTTCCATACCGCTCGTTAATCGTTTCTGCATTGGTGTAGCCTTTTTATGGATGGATACGTTAAGGATTGCAATGGAAGACCAGAGGCGAAACGACACGGACCGGACAAAACAAAGGAGACAGAACGGGGGAAAGAATGAGAAAGGTAGAAAGCAAAAGGATTATAAAAAAAGGACAATAACGGTGGATTTGAGAGATTGACAAAGAGGTCGAGAGCGATGGTATATAAAAAAGCAGTGGCCGGAGAAGATTGGAGAAGGAAAGATTTTGGCGGTGAGACCCAAACAAACAAACGAATATGAAGTCACACTTGAACAGGAGGAGGATACGGGACTCTTATTCGACGGATTGGACATTAAAGGAAAGACATTCGAGGTAAAGAGTCTTCAAAACAGGGATTATGTTGTCTCTTTTATGCACCTGCCGGCCTACATTGAGGATGTGGACATTTTTAATAAACTGGAACAATGGGGAGTAATACCAGTATCTGTGGTTAAAAGGAGGGTTTATCCAGGCACAAATATAGAGGACGGCACGCGCTTTTTAAAAGTAAGGTTCCCAAGGGAGGGTAGCGTCACTACCATACAGCACAAGACTGGAAACAGCAGAAGGACCACAATATTTTAGAGTGATGCACAGTCATCAGGTGAAGACCTGTCGGTTGTGCATGAGCCCTGACCATGTGGTAAAAGACTGTCCAGATTTTAAGTGTTTTAAATGTGACGAGAAAGGCCACTTCGCAAGGAACTGCAACGCCGTTAAGTGCCCGGATTGCCGAGAGGTTCTTACGAAATGTGAATGCTGGACGGGCGAGAGGAGGAAGAAGAGGAGCAGGTGAGCGGGCAGGTGCTAGAAAGAGACACAGAAAATGAGCAAGAAGAAGAAAACGGAGGAAACGAGACGAGTGAAATTACAGAAAATAAAGAAAGTGAGGAATGGATGGACGATGGGAATAAACAGGGGGAACAAACACAACAAGATGATGAAAACTGGACACAAATGGACATGAATGTAAGCTGGGAAAGTGAAGTAGACAGAACAGAACAAAAGGACAAGGAACAGAATGAGGAAATGGACAAGGAAGCGGAAAATGAAGAAAATGACAATGTAGCTAAATCAAATAAAAGGAGAAGATCAATAAGGATAAAACCGAACACTGAAGGAGCGAGAAAAAGAGTGACTTTAAAAGGTGAGCAACAAAGTATGGATGGAGAAGAGCTGGTATAGGACTCTGAGGAGATAGAATGAGAAGATGGATTTTAGCAATGTGTTTTTAAGAACTTTTTTTTGTGTTATGATTTTAAGAATGGTTACTTTTAATGCTAGAGGTTTAATGGACATGAGGAAATTTGAAAAAGTGAAGGAAATGTGTAAAAGAGAAGATGTGATAATGTTACAAGAGACTAACTGGAAAGACTTGCATATAAGTGAAATAAGGAAAAAATGGAATGGAGAGATTTTATACAACAACGGTGATGATAGAATTGGAAGAGGAGTTGCAGTACTAATAAGAGAAAATAGAGATATAAAATGTAAAGTAGTATATAAAGATAAAGTGGGGAAATGTATAGGTTTTGAAATGGAATATGAAGAGAACAAAATACTTGTGGTAAATGTGCATGCCCCACCAGAAGAGATTAAGAAGAGGGAATATTTTAATGGTTTAAGGGAACTTTTAAGGAAATATAAGGAAATTGTTATTATGGGGGATTTTAATGTTGTTTTTAGTAAACTGGACATGGCTGAAGGAATGGTTTTTAAGACAGATACAGGAAGAAAAGAGTTAAAAGGGCTGATGGAAGAAAATGAATTAATTGATGTATGGAGGGAAAGAAATGAAAAGAGAAAAGAATTTTCAAGAAGACAAATTGTGGGGAATTTTATTTGTAAAACGAGAATTGATTTTATTTTATGTACACGGAACATGGAAAGCTTTTTAGAAAAAATAAGATATGAAGAAACAAGTTTAAGTGATCACAAACCTATTTTTATGCAAATTGATTGGGATACAGTGAAAAGAGGGCCGGGAGTATGGGTTTTAAACACAGGGATTTTAAAGAATGAAGACTATGTTTTAAGTGTACAAGAAATTATAACAAAGGAAAAAGAAAAAGAATGTATAGAGAAGACAAAAGGATTTGGTGGGAAAATGTGAAGTATTTAATCAAAAATTTTAGCATAAACTATTGCGGGATAATTCAGAGATGTAAAAAGGGTAAGGAAAGAGAAATACGAGAACAATTAGAAAAGGAATTGAAAATGAGTGAAAAAGATATACAAAAAATTAAAGAAATAGAGGGAAAACTGAAAGAAATAGAGGAGAAGAAATATAATGGGGCACGGTTAAGAAGTAAAGCAAAGTATACAGTGGAAGGAGAGAAATGTACTAAGTTCTTTTTTGACTTGGAAAGAAGAAGAGGAATGTCACAAACAATTAAAAGAATACAAAGGGAAGATGGCGAGATAGTGGAAACAAATGAAGAGATACTAAAAGCAATAAAAGCATATTATGACAAGCTATTTAAAGCAGAAGGAGTAAAGGAGGAAGAAAAACTAGAATTATTGAAACAAATAAAGACCAAAGTAGGAGAGGATGACAAAAAAGAGTGTGACCTAGAAATAAAAGAAGAAGAGATAAAAAGAGCAATAAGTGAACTGAATAAAAGGAAAAGCCCAGGTATTGACGGCTTAGGGAATGAATTTTATATAACTTTTAAGGATTTTTTAACAGATATTTTAAAAGAAGTATATGAAGATATTTTTAAGAAAGATGAAATGAATCAGAGAATGGGGATGGGATTAATTAAGTTGATATATAAAAGAAAAGGAGAAAAAGTAGACTTAAAAAATTATAGACCAATTACAATGCTGAATACAGATTTGAAAATTTTAACAAAAGTTTTAGCCAACAGATTAAAAGAGGTAATGCCAACCATAATCAAAACAAATCAAGTATATGGAGTGAAAGGGAAGGATATAGCAGACACAACAATAAGTATAATAGATAGAATAAGGTATATGAAAGAAAAAAACAAGGATGGATATGTTATTAGTTTAGATTTTGAAAAGGCATTTGACAGAGTAGAACATGAGTATTTATTTGAGATTTTAAGTGGGTATGGTTTTGGGGAAAGTTTTATCAAATGGATTAAAATTTTATATAAAGGAGCAATAACAAGAGTAAAATGTAATGGTTTTTTAACAGAATGTTTTAAATTAACTAGGTCAATAAGACAAGGATGTCCACTATCAGCACTTTTATACTCATTAGTTGCAGAACCTTTGGGATTAGCTATTAAAAGAAATAAAGAAGTAAAAGGGATAGACATTGAAGAGAGTGGGGAAAATGAAAACATATTTCAATACGCAGACGATACAACGATAATGGTTAAGGATATAAAGAGTGTTAAAAAAGCAATGGAAGTGGTACAGACGTTTTGTAGGGGATCAGGGAGCAAGATAAATGAAGAGAAAACAGTATATATGAGATTTGGAGGGGCGAGTGTTTTAGCAAATGATTTTAAGTTTAAAGAATCAAAGGAAATAAAGATCTTAGGTGTTTTAATAGGAAAAGATGAAAAATATGTTGAAGAAGTAATGTGGGAAGAAATACTAGGAGGAATTGAAAGAAGGTTAAATTTTTGGAAACTGAGGACTTTAAGTTTAAAGGGGAAAGTTTTAATTGTGAATGTTTTAATGGTAGCAAAGCTGTGGTATGTTTTATATGTGACCTCTATGCCGATGTGGGTGGAAAAAAGGCTGAAAAAATGTTTTTTTTTTTTTTTTTTTTTTTTTTTTTTTTTTTTTGGATTTTATATGGGATGGAAAACCTCGAGAATTGCATACAATACTATAATAGGAGAAGTAGGAAAGGGAGGGATGGGATTGATAGACGTGGAACAAAGAAAAAATAGCTTAAGAGTTAAAGTAATAAAAAAGTATCTAGATGAGAAAAGTAAAAACAGCATGGAAAAAGACGATGGAATATTTTTTTAAATAAATGTGGGAATTTTAATTTGGGAGATAATGTTTTATGGTATGAAAACTAAGAATTGGATGGTGAAAGGAATGCCGAATTTTTATAGAGAATTGATGAGTGCTTGGGGGAAAATTTTTAACTATTGTTAATTTTAATCCTCAAGGTAGAGAGAGCATTTTAAACCAGCCTTTATTCTTAAACAGCTGCATTTTAAATCAGGGGAATGTGATTTTTTTAAAGAAATGGTGGGATGTTGGGATCACAAGAGTTAGAGATATTTTATATGAATTTAAAGAGGGATTTTTACCATTACAGTATATAATAGATACAATGGAAGTCGCAAAAGAGGATTTTAATGAACAAGAATTACAAAATAAGTATGAAATAATGAAAGAATCAATACCCAAAGAGTGGATAAAAAGAATAGAAGATATGGAAGAAGAGAAACAAGGGAAAGAAGTGCACGTAAAGTTGGGAGAAAAATAGTTGCTTTTAATGAATGTACTGTGAAAATGTTTTACTGTTTTTTTAGAGAGGGGGTTTTCAGGAAACCAAAGCCAATGAGTACTGGGTACAGAAATACAAAGATCTAAAAGAAGAGGTTATATGGAATAACATGAAAGGTACAATGATAGACATAAAATTGGTGAGTTTTGAATATTTAATCAGACACAGAGCAATTTTTACTGACGTTATTTTAAAAAAATCCACATGGAACTAAGTGAAACATGTAAAGTGTGTAATGCGGAAGATGAAAGTTTTTTACACTTGTTTTTAAATTGTAGAGAATTGGAAGATTTTAAGGAAAAGGGTAAAAGTTTAATTGAAATGTTGAGTGGGGAATTAAATGAGAAGACCTTAGAATGGAACAGAGTGGTGATGTTTGGGATGGAAGAAAAGTGTAAAAACAAAAGTTTTATTAATCTGTGTGTGATGCTAATGAAAAGTGCAATATGGGAGAGAAGAATTGTTGCAAAAAAGGAAAAAAATCGTGTTGGATGTTGGATTGTTTTTAAAAGGAAAAGCGAAATGTATATTAAAGTATTGTATGAGTATTTTTAAATGTGAAAATAAGTTGGATGTTTTTTATGGTGTTTTCACCCCAAAAGTTTGTGGTGTTTTAAAGGATCTAATGTGGAAGTTGCCTGGAAGTGAAGGAGTTTTTTAAATTATGTAAATGATATGTGATGTAGAAATGTTGTGGAAGAAAATATGTATCTTCTGTAGAAATATGTATCTTCTGTATATAATGTAAATCTGTATTTCTATTTATTTTATTGAAATAAAAAAAAAAAAAAAAAAAAAAAAAAAAAGGAACCGCCCGATTCGTCTGATCTCGGAAGCTAAGCAGGGTCGGGCTGGTTAGTACTTGGATGGGAGACCGCCTGGGAATACCAGGTGCTGTAAGCTTTTTTGTTTTTGAAAAAAAAAAAAAAAAAAAAAAAAGGAGTCCTGGCTTTTCAAAAAGCCGGGAAAATGTTCTGAGATTCTTCAGAAAGCCTGAAAGGAGTCTTTGAGTTTCTTTAAAAAATTCTTTTAGTTTACTTCATAATGGTTAAATAGCCTGATTTTGGCAGCAGTTTTCGCTTACGGCCATACCCCTTGGAACCCGCCCGTTCTGTCTGATCTCGGAAGAAGCGGGTCGGGCCTGGTTTTTTCTTGGTGGGAAAACCGCTGGGAATAAAGGTGCTGTAAGTTTTTTTTGTTTTTGAAAAAAAAAAAAAAAAAAAAAAAAGGAGTCCCTGGCTTTTCAAAAAGCCTGAAAAGTCTTGAGATTCTTCAGAAAGCTGAAAGGTTTTCTGAGTTTCTTTCAAAAATTCTTTTTTGTTTACTTCACTAATGGTCAAAATTTAGCTGATTTTGGCAGCAGTTTTCGCTTAGGGGCCATTACCACTTGGAAAACCGGGCGTCTGTTGATTCGGAAGCTAAGCAGGGGTCGGGCCTGGTTAGTACTTGGATGGGGACCGCTGGGTATACCAGGTGCTGAAAGCTTTTTTGTTTTTGAAAAAAAAAAAAAAAAAAAAAAGAGTCCCTGACTTCTTCAAAAACCCTGAAAATGTTCTTGAGATTTTCAGAAAAGCCTGAAAGAGTCTCTGAGTTTTTTCAAAAAATTTCTTCTTAGTTTACTTCACAAATGGTCTAAATAGCCTGATTTTGGCAGCAGTTTTCGCTTACGGCCATACCCCCTTGGAAACCGCCCGATTCTCGTCTGATTCGGAAGTAAGCAGGGTCGGGCCTTGGTTGTACTTGGGATGGGAAAACCCCTGGGAATCCCAGGTGCTGTAAGCTTTTTTGTTTTTAAAAAAAAAAAAAAAAAAAAAAAAGAGTCCTGACCTTCTTCAAAAAGCCTGAAAATGTCTCTGAGATTTTCAGAAAGCCTGAAGAGTTTGAGTTTTTTCAAAAATTTTTCTTATTTTAAATTCAAAAAATGGTCAAAAATAGCCTGATTTTGGCAGCGGTTTTTCGCTTAGGCCTTTACCCCCTTGGAACCCGGGCCCCCGATCTCGGGGATTCGGAAGCTAAGCGGGGTCGGGCCGGGTTTTAAGAAATTGGATGGGGAACCGCCTGGGAATCCCAGGTGCTGTAAGTTTTTTTGTTTTTGAAAAAAAAAAAAAAAAATTGAGCTTTTCAAAAATGCCTGAAAAGGGTCTCTGAGAGTTCTGAAAGCTGAAAGAGTCTCTGGAGTTCTTTCAAAAATTCTTCTTAGTTTATTTCACTAATGGTCTAAATAGCTGTTTTTTGGCAGCAGTTTTCACTTACGGCCATTACCACCTGGAACCGCCCGATTCGTTGATCTCGGAAGCTAAGCAGGGTGGGGCCTGGTTAGTACTTGGATGGGAGACCGCCGGGGAATACCAGGTGCTGTAAGCTTTTTTGTTTTTGAAAAAACAAAAAAAAAAAAAAAGAGTCCATGGCTTCTTCACAAATGCCTTGAAAATGTTTTCTGAGTTCTTCGAGAAGCCTGAAAGAGTCTCTGAGTTTCTTTCAAAAAATTTTCTTAGTTTACTTCACTAATGGTCTAAATGCCTGATTTTGGCAGCAGTTTTTCGCTTACGGCCATACCACCTTGGAACCGCCCGATCTCGTCTGATCTCGGAAGCTAAGCAAGGGTCGGGCCTGGTTAGTACTTGGATGGGAGACCGCCTGGGAATACCAGGTGCTGTAAGCTTTTTTGTTTTTGAAAAAAAAAAAAAAAAAAAAAAAGAGTCCCTGACTTCTTCAAAAAGCCTGAAAATGTCTCTGAGATTCTTCAGAAAGCCTGAAAAGAGTCTCTGAGTTTCTTTCAAAAATTCTTCTTAGTTTACTTCACTAATGGTCTAAATAGCCTGATTTTGGCAGCAGTTTTCGCTTACGGCCATACCACCTTGGAACCGCCCGATCTCGTTGATCTCGGAAGCTAAGCAGGGTCGGGCCTGGTTAGTACTTGGATGGGAGACCGCCTGGGAATACCAGGTGCTGTAAGCTTTTTTGTTTTTGAAAAAAAAAAAAAAAAAAAAAGTCCCTGAGCTTCTTCAAAAAGCTGAAAATGTCTCTGAGATTCTTCAGAAAGCCTGAAGAGTCTCTGAGTTTCTTTCAAAAATTCTTCTTGTTTACTTCACTATGGTTAATAGCCTGATTTTGGCAGCAGTTTTGCTTACGGCCATACCACCTTGGAACCGCCGATTCTTTGATCTCGGAAGTAACAGGGTCGGGCTGGTTAGTACTTGGATGGGAACGCTGGGAATACAGGTGTGTAAGCTTTTTTTTTTTGAAAAAAAAAAAAAAAAAAAAAAGAGTCCCTGACTTCTTCAAAAAGCCTGAAAATGTTTGAGATTCTTCAGAAAGCTGAAAGAGTCTCTGATTTTTTCAAAAATTTCTTATTTATTCATAATGGTTAAATAGCCTGATTTTGGCAGCAGTTTTGCTAGATACCCCCTTGGAAACCGCCGATTGTCTGATCTCGGAAAAGCAGGGTCGGGCCTGGTTAGATTGGATGGAACCGCCTGGGAATACAGGTGCTGTAAGCTTTTTTGTTTTGAAAAAAAAAAAAAAAAAAAAAAGAGTCCTGACCTTCTTCAAAAAGCCTGAAAATGTCTCTGAGATTTCAGAAAGCCTGAAAGAGTCTCTGAGTTTCTTTCAAAATTTTCTTAGTTTATTCACTAATGGTCTAAATAGCTGATTTTGGCAGCAGTTTTCGCTTACGGCCATACACCTTGGAACCGCCGATTCGTTGATTCGGAAGCTAAGCAGGGTCGGGCCTGGTTAGTACTTGGATGGAGACCGCTGGAATACCAGGCGTAAGCTTTTTTGTTTTTGAAAAAAAAAAAAAAAAAAAAAAGAGTCCCTGACTTCTTCAAAAAGCCTGAAAATGCTCTGAGATTCTTCAAAGCCTGAAAGAGTCTCTGAGTTTCTTTCAAAATTTTCTTAGTTTACTTCACTAATGTCTAAATAGCCTGATTTTGGCAGCAGTTTTCGCTTACGGCCATACCACCTTGGAACCGCCCGATCTCGTCTGATCTCGGAAGCTAAGCAGGGTCGGGCCTGGTTAGTACTTGGATGGGAGACCGCCTGGGAATACCAGGTGCTGTAAGCTTTTTTGTTTTTGAAAAAAAAAAAAAAAAAAAAAAAAGTCCCTGACCTTCTTCAAAAAGCCTGAAAATGTCTCTGAGATTCTTCAGAAAGCCTGAAAGAGTCTCTGAGTTTCTTTCAAAAATTCTTCTTAGTTTACTTCACTAATGGTCTAAATAGCCTGATTTTGGCAGCAGTTTTCGCTTACGGCCATACCACCTTGGAACCGCCCGATCTCGTCTGATCTCGGAAGCTAAGCAGGGTCGGGCCTGGTTTAGTACTTGGATGGGAGACCGCCTGGGAATACCAGGTGCTGTTAAGCTTTTTTGTTTTTGAAAAAAAAAAAAAAAAAAAAAAGAGTCCCTGACCTTCTTCAAAAAGCCTGAAAATGTCTCTGAGATTCTTCAGAAAGCCTGAAAGAGTCTCTGAGTTTCTTTCAAAAATTCTTCTTAGTTTTACTTCACTAATGGTCTAAATAGCCTGATTTTGGCAGCAGTTTTCGCTTTACGGCCATACCACCTTGGAACCGCCCGACTCGTCTGATCTCGGAAGCTAAGCAGGGTCGGGCCTGGTTAGTACTTGGATGGGAGACCGCCTGGGAATACCAGGTGCTGTAAGCTTTTTTGTTTTTGAAAAAAAAAAAAAAAAAAAAAAAGAGTCCCTGACTTCTTCAAAAAAGCCTGAAAATGTCTCTGAGATTCTTCAGAAAGCCTGAAAGAGTCTCTGAGTTTCTTTCAAAAATTCTTCTTAGTTTACTTCACTAATGGTCTAAATAGCCTGATTTTGGCAGCAGTTTTCGCTTACGGCCATACCACCTTGGAAACCGGCCGATCTCGTCTGATCTCGGAAGCTAAGCAGGGTCGGGCCTGGTTAGTACTTGGATGGGAGACCGCCTGGGAATACCAGGTGCTGTAAGCTTTTTTGTTTTTGAAAAAAAAAAAAAAAAAAAAAAGAGTCCCTGAGCTTCTTCAAAAAAGCCTGAAAATGTCTCTGAGATTCTTCAGAAAGCCTGAAAGAGTCTCTGAGTTTCTTTCAAAAATTCTTCTTAGTTTACTTCACTAATGGTCTAAATAGCCTGATTTTGGCAGCAGTTTTCGCTTACGGCCATACCACCTTGGAACCGCCCCTGAGCAACCAGGAAGTGAGTTGGCAGTAGTGGGTGAGGAAGGCTCACCAAACGTGTTTCTGTGTTTTTTTTCGTTTGTTTTATGTTAGAATCAGTGTTTTTTTGTTAGGTTTTTTTTTTTTTTTTTTTTTGTATAAGCTTAATCCTCCCAACAGCGTACGCTGTTTGGGAGGAATATTTTTTTCTGCGTGTGTTTTCTTTATGGATGGACAAACGTTAACGGACATTGCAATGGCTGGAGTACCACGAGGGCGAAACGACCACGGACCGGACAAACAACAAAGAGATGGACAAGAACGGGGGAAAGAAATGAGAAAGGAGAAAGCAAGAAGGATGTACAAAAAAGAAGCGACAATAACGGTGGATTTGAGAGATGACAAAGAGGTGAGAGCGATGGATATAATAAAAGCAGTGGCGGAGAAGATTGGAGAAGGAAAGATTTTGGCGGTGAGACCCAAACAAACAAACGAATATGAAGTCACACTTGAACAGGAGGAGGATACGGGACTCTTATTCGACGGACTGGACATTAAAGGAAAGACATTCGAGGTAAAGAGTCTTCAAAACAGGGATTATGTTGTCTCTTTTATGCACCTGCCGGCCTACATTGAGGATGTGGACATTTTTAATAAACTGGAACAATGGGGAGTAATACCAGTATCTGTGGTTAAAAGGAGGGTTTATCCAGGCACAAATATAGAGGACGGCACGCGCTTTTTAAAAGTAAGGTTCCCAAGGGAGGTAGCGTCACTACCATACAGCACAAGACTGGAAACAGCAGAAGGACCACAATATTTTAGAGTGATGCACAGTCATCAGGTGAAGACCTGTCGGTTGTGCATGAGCCCTGACCATGTGGTAAAAGACTGTCCAGATTTTAAGTGTTTTAAATGTGACGAGAAAGGCCACTTCGCAAGGAACTGCAACGCCGTTAAGTGCCCGGATTGCCGAGAGGTTCTTACGAAATGTGAATGCTGGACGGGGCGAGAGGAGGAAGAAGAGGAGCAGGTGAGCGGGCAGGTGCTAGAAAGAGACACAGAAAATGAGCAAGAAGAAGAAAACGGAGGAAACGAGACGAGTGAAATTACAGAAAATAAAGAAAGTGAGGAATGGATGGACGATGGGAATAAACAGGGGGAACAAACACAACAAGATGATGAAAACTGGACACAAATGGACATGAATGTAAGCTGGGAAAGTGAAGTAGACAGAACAGAACAAAAGGACAAGGAACAGAATGAGGAAATGGACAAGGAAGCGAAAATGAAGAAAATGACAATGTAGCTAAATCAAATAAAAGGAGAAGATCAATAAGGATAAAACCGAACACTGAAGGAGCGAGAAAAAGAGTGACTTTAAAAGGTGAGCAACAAAGTATGGATGGAGAAGAGCTGGTATAGGACTCTGAGGAGATAGAATGAGAAGATGGATTTTAGCAATGTGTTTTTAAGAACTTTTTTTTGTGTTATGATTTTAAGAATGGTTACTTTTAATGCTAGAGGTTTAATGGACATGAGGAAATTTGAAAAAGTGAAGGAAATGTGTAAAAGAGAAGATGTGATAATGTTACAAGAGACTAACTGGAAAGACTTGCATATAAGTGAAATAAGGAAAAAATGGAATGGAGAGATTTTATACAACAACGGTGATGATAGAATTGGAAGAGGAGTTGCAGTACTAATAAGAGAAAATAGAGATATAAAATGTAAAGTAGTATATAAAGATAAAGTGGGGAAATGTATAGGTTTTGAAATGGAATATGAAGAGAACAAAATACTTGTGGTAAATGTGCATGCCCCACCAGAAGAGATTAAGAAGAGGGAATATTTTAATGGTTTAAGGGAACTTTTAAGGAAATATAAGGAAATTGTTATTATGGGGGATTTTAATGTTGTTTTTAGTAAACTGGACATGGCTGAAGGAATGGTTTTTAAGACAGATACAGGAAGAAAAGAGTTAAAAGGGCTGATGGAAGAAAATGAATTAATTGATGTATGGAGGGAAAGAAATGAAAAGAGAAAAGAATTTTCAAGAAGACAAATTGTGGGGAATTTTATTTGTAAAACGAGAATTGATTTTATTTTATGTACACGGAACATGGAAAGCTTTTTAGAAAAAATAAGATATGAAGAAACAAGTTTAAGTGATCACAAACCTATTTTTATGCAAATTGATTGGGATACAGTGAAAAGAGGGCCGGGAGTATGGGTTTTAAACACAGGGATTTTAAAGAATGAAGACTATGTTTTAAGTGTACAAGAAATTATAACAAAGGAAAAAGAAAACAGAATGTATAGAGAAGACAAAAGGATTTGGTGGGAAAATGTGAAGTATTTAATCAAAAATTTTAGCATAAACTATTGCGGATAATTCAGAGATGTAAAAAGGGTAAGGAAAGAGAAATACGAGAACAATTAGAAAAGGAATTGAAAATGAGTGAAAAAGATATACAAAAAATTAAAGAAATAGAGGGAAAACTGAAAGAAATAGAGGAGAAGAAATATAATGGGGCACGGTTAAGAAGTAAAAGCAAAGTATACAGTGGAAGGAGAGAAATGTACTAAGTTCTTTTTTGACTTGGAAAGAAGAAGAGGAATGTCACAAACAATTAAAAGAATACAAAGGGAAGATGGCGAGATAGTGGAAACAAATGAAGAGATACTAAAAGCAATAAAAGCATATTATGACAAGCTATTTAAAGCAGAAGGAGTAAAGGAGGAAGAAAAACTAGAATTATTGAAACAAATAAAGACCAAAGTAGGAGAGGATGACAAAAAAGAGTGTGACCTAGAAATAAAAGAAGAAGAGATAAAAAGAGCAATAAGTGAACTGAATAAAAGGAAAAGCCCAGGTATTGACGGCTTAGGGAATGAATTTTATATAACTTTTAAGGATTTTTTAACAGATATTTTAAAAGAAGTATATGAAGATATTTTTAAGAAAGATGAAATGAATCAGAGAATGGGGATGGGATTAATTAAGTTGATATATAAAAGAAAAGGAGAAAAAAGTAGACTTAAAAAATTATAGACCAATTACAATGCTGAATACAGATTTGAAAATTTTAACAAAAGTTTTAGCCAACAGATTAAAAGAGGTAATGCCAACCATAATCAAAACAAATCAAGTATATGGAGTGAAAGGGAAGGATATAGCAGACACAACAATAAGTATAATAGATAGAATAAGGTATATGAAAGAAAAAAACAAGGATGGATATGTTATTAGTTTAGATTTTTGAAAAGGCATTTGACAGAGTAGAACATGAGTATTTATTTGAGATTTTAAGTGGGTATGGTTTTGGGGAAAGTTTTATCAAATGGATTAAAATTTTATATAAAGGAGCAATAACAAGAGTAAAATGTAATGGTTTTTTAACAGAATGTTTTAAATTAACTAGGTCAATAAGACAAGGATGTCCACTATCAGCACTTTTATACTCATTAGTTGCAGAACCTTTGGGATTAGCTATTAAAAGAAATAAAGAAGTAAAAGGGATAGACATTGAAGAGAGTGGGGAAAATGAAAACATATTTCAATACGCAGACGATACAACGATAATGGTTAAGGATATAAAGAGTGTTAAAAAAGCAATGGAAGTGGTACAGACGTTTTGTAGGGGATCAGGGAGCAAGATAAATGAAGAGAAAACAGTATATATGAGATTTGGAGGGGCGAGTGTTTTAGCAAATGATTTTAAGTTTAAAGAATCAAAGGAAATAAAGATCTTAGGTGTTTTAATAGGAAAAGATGAAAAATATGTTGAAGAAGTAATGTGGGAAGAAATACTAGGAGGAATTGAAAGAAGGTTAAATTTTTGGAAACTGAGGACTTTAAGTTTAAAGGGGAAAGTTTTAATTGTGAATGTTTTAATGGTAGCAAAGCTGTGGTATGTTTTATATGTGACCTCTATGCCGATGTGGGTGGAAAAAAGGCTGAAAAAATGTTTTTTTTTTTTTTTTTTTTTTTTTGGATTTTATATGGGATGGAAAACCTCCGAGAATTGCATACAATACTATAATAGGAGAAGTAGGAAAGGGAGGGATGGGATTGATAGACGTGGAACAAAGAAAAAATAGCTTAAGAGTTAAAGTAATAAAAAAGTATCTAGATGAGAAAAGTAAAACAGCATGGAAAAAGACGATGGAATATTTTTTAAATAAATGTGGGAATTTTAATTTGGGAGATAATGTTTTATGGATGAAAACTAAGAATTGGATGGTGAAAGGAATGCCGAATTTTTATAGAGAATTGATGAGTGCTTGGGGGAAATTTTTAACTATTGTTAATTTTAATCCTCAAGGTAGAGAGAGCATTTTAAACCAGCCTTTATTCTTAAACAGCTGCATTTTAAATCAGGGGAATGTGATTTTTTTAAAGAAATGGTGGGATGTTGGGATCACAAGAGTTAGAGATATTTTATATGAATTTAAAGAGGGATTTTTACCATTACAGTATATAATAGATACAATGGAAGTCGCAAAAGAGGATTTTAATGAACAAGAATTACAAAATAAGTATGAAATAATGAAAGAATCAATACCCAAAGAGTGGATAAAAAGAATAGAAGATATGGAAGAAGAGAAACAAGGGAAAGAAGTGCACGTAAAGTTGGGAGAAAAACTAGTTTGCTTTTAATGAATGTACTGTGAAAATGTTTTACTGTTTTTTTAGAGAGGGGGTTTTCAGGAAACCAAAAGCCAATGAGTACTGGGTACAGAAATACAAAGATCTAAAAGAAGAGGTTATATGGAATAACATGAAAGGTACAATGATAGACATAAAATTGGTGAGTTTTGAATATTTAATCAGACACAGAGCAATTTTTTACTGACGTTATTTTAAAAAAAATCCACATGGAACTAAGTGAAACATGTAAAGTGTGTAATGCGGAAGATGAAAGTTTTTTACACTTGTTTTTAAATTGTAGAGAATTGGAAGATTTTAAGGAAAAGGGTAAAAGTTTAATTGAAATGTTGAGTGGGGAATTAAATGAGAAGACCTTAGAATGGAACAGAGTGGTGATGTTTGGGATGGAAGAAAAGTGTAAAAACAAAAGTTTTATTAATCTGTGTGTGATGCTAATGAAAAGTGCAATATGGGAGAGAAGAATTGTTGCAAAAAAGGAAAAAAATCGTGTTGGATGTTTGGATTGTTTTTAAAAGGAAAAGCGAAATGTATATTAAAGTATTGTATGAGTATTTTAAATGTGAAAATAAGTTGGATGTTTTTTATGGTGTTTTCACCCCAAAAGTTTGTGGTGTTTTAAAGGATCTAATGTGGAAGTTGCCTGGAAGTGAAGGAGTTTTTTAAATTATGTAAATGATATGTGATGTAGAAATGTTGTGGAAGAAAATATGTATCTTCTGTAGAAATATGTATCTTCTGTATATAATGTAAATCTGTATTTCTATTTATTTTATTGAAATAAAAAAAAAAAAAAAAAAAAAAAAAAAAAAGGAACCGCCCGATCTCGTCTGATCTCGGAAGCTAAGCAGGGTCGGGCCTGGTTAGTACTTGGATGGGAGACCGCCTGGGAATACCAGGTGCTGTAAGCTTTTTTGTTTTTGAAAAAAAAAAAAAAAAAAAAAGAGTCCCTGAGCTTCTTCAAAAAGCCTGAAAAATGTCTCTGAGATTCTTCAGAAAGCCTGAAAGAGTCTCTGAGTTTCTTTCAAAAATTCTTCTTAGTTTACTTCACTAATGGTCTAAATAGCCTGATTATTGGCAGCATGTTTTCGCTTACGGCCATACCACCTTGGAACCGCCCGATCTCGTCTGATCTCGGAAGCTAAGCAGGGTCGGGCCTGGTTAGTACTTGGATGGGAGAACCGCCTGGGAATACCAGGTGCTGTAAGCTTTTTTTGTTTTGAAAAAAAAAAAAAAAAAAAAAAGAGTCCCTGAGCTTCTTCAAAAAGCCTGAAAATGTCTCTGAGATTCTTCAGAAAGCCTGAAAGAGCTCTGAGTTTCTTTCAAAAATTCTTCTTAGTTTTACTTCACTAATGTTATTCACTAATGGTTAAATAGCGTTTTGGCGCAGTTTTCCTTACGGCCATACACCTTGGAACCCTTCGTCTGATTCGGACTAAGAGGGTCGGGCCTGGTTAGTACTTGGATGGGAAGCCTGGAATACCAGGTGCTGTAAGCTTTTTGTTTTTGAAAAAAAAAAAAAAAAAAAAGGTCCCTGATTCTCAAAAAGCTGAAAAGCCGGATTCTCAGAAAGCTGAAAGAGCTCTAGTTCTCAAATTTCTTAGTACTTCACTAATGGTAAAGCTGATTTTCGTCCTGATTGTGACTCGAAGTAAGCAGGGTCGGGCTGGTAGTACTTGGAGGAGATTACAGGTGTGTAGTTTGTTTTTAAGTCCCTGACTCTCAAAAAGCTGAATGTCTCTGAGATTTTCAAAGCTGAAAGGTCTTGAGTTTTTCAAAATTCTTCTAGTTTATTCACTAATGGTTAATAGCTGATTTGGCAGCAGTTTTCGCTTACGGCATACACTTGGAACGCCCATTGTTGATCTCGAAGCTAGCAGGGCGGGCCTGTATACTTGGATGGAGACGCCTGGAAACCAGGTGCGTAAGCTTTTTTTTTTTGAAAAAAAAAAAAAAAAAAAAAAGAGCCCTGGCTTCTTCAAAAGCCTGAAATGTTTGAGATTCTAGAAAGCTGAGAGTTTGAGTTTCTTTAAAATTTTCTAGTTCTTCACTAATGGTAAATAGCCGATTTTGAGCGTTTTCGTTACGGCCATACCTTGGAACCGCCGATCGTTGATCTCGAAGCTAAGCAGGTCGGGCTGGTTAGTACTTGGTGGAGACGCTGGGAATACCAGGTGCTTAGCTTTTTGTTTTTGAAAAAAAAAAAAAAAAAGAGTCCTGACTTCTTCAAAAAGCCTGAAAATGTCTTGAGATTCTTCAGAAAGCCTGAAAGGTCTTGAGTTTCTTTCAAAATTTTTTAGTTTACTTCACTAATGGTCTAAATAGCCTGATTTTGCAGCGTTTCGTACGGCCATACCACTTGGAACCGCGTTCGTGATCTCGAAGCAAGCAGGGTCGGCTGGTTAGTACTGGGACGCGATACCAGGTGCGTAGTTTTTGTTTGAAAAAAAAAAAAAAAAAAGCCTGACTCTTAAAAAGCAAATGTCTTGGTTTCAGAAGCTGAAAGGTTTGTTTTTCAAATTTTAGTTATTACTATGGTCTAAATGCTGATTTTGGCGCGTTCTTACGCATACACCTTGACGCACTGTTGATTGGAAGCTAAGAGGGTGGGCTGGTTAGTACGATGGAGCGCTGGGATACCGGTGCGTAAGCTTTTTTTTTGAAAAAAAAAAAAAAAAGAGCCCTGACTTCTTCAAAGCTGAATTTCTAGTCTTCAGAAAGCTGAAAGTCTTGATTTCTTTCAAAAATCTCTTATTATCATAAGTTAAATAGCCTGTTTTGGACAGTTTTCCTTGCAACCACCTTGGAACGCCCTCGTTGATTCGGAGTAGAGTCGGGCCGGTGTACTTGGTGAGACCGCTGGGAATACCAGGTGTGTAGCTTTTTTGTTTGAAAAAAAAAAAAAAAAAAAAAGAGCCCGAGCTTCTTAAAACCTGAAATGCTCTGAGATTTTCGAAATGAAAGGTCCTGAGTTTTTTCAAAAATTTTCTTATTACTTCACTAGTTAAATGCCTGATTTTGGCGCAGTTTCGCTTACGGCCATACCCCTGGAACCGCCATCTGTCTGATCTCGGAAAGCAGGGTGGTGAGTCTGGGAGACGCTGGGAATACAGGTGTTAAGCTTTTTTTTTGAAAAAAAAAAAAAAAAAAAAGAGCCCGGCTTTTTAAAAAAACCTGAAAATGCTCGAATTCTTAGAAAGCCGAAAGAGTCTCTAAAGTTTCTTTCAAAAATTTCTTCTTAGTTTACTTCACTAATGGTCTAAATACCTGATTTTGGCAGCAGTTTTTCGCTTCCCGGCCATCCCCACCTTGGAACGCCCGATCTCGTCTGATCTCGGAAGCAAGCGGGGTCGGGCCTGGTTAGTACTTGGAGGGGAACGCCTGGGAATACCGGGTTTGCTGTAAGCTTTTTTTTTTTTAAAAAAAAAAAAAAAAAAAAAAAAGAGCCTGATTTTCTTAAAACCGGAAAATGTCTCAAAATTTTTTCAAAAACCCCTAAAAGAGTCTCTGGTTTTTTTTCAAAAAATTTTAAAGTTTACTTCAAATGCAAAAACCCCTGTTTTTGGCAGAGTTTTCGCTAGGCCCATACCCCCTTGGAACCCCCGCCCGCTGTTGATCGGGGAAGCAAAGCGGGGCGGGCCGGTTGTATTGGATGGGAACCGCCTGGGAATCCCAGGGCGAAAGCTTTTTGTTTTTGAAAAAAAAAAAAAAAAAAAAAGAGTCCCTGACTTCTTCAAAAAGCCAAAAAAAGTCTTAAAAATTCAGAAACCAAAGAGTCTCTGATTTCTTTCAAAAATTTTCTTAGTTTCTTCACTAATGGTTAAAGGGGCCCTTTTTTTGGCACGTTTTCGCTTCCCGGCCCATACCCCCTTGGAACCCCCCCACTCGTCGATCTGGACAAGGGGGCCCGGGCCCGGTTTAGTACTTGGATGGGAACCCCCGGGAAAAAACCCCAGGTGCTGTAATTTTTTTTTTTTTGAAAAAAAAAAAAAAAAAAAAAAAGGCCCCTGGGGCTTTTTAAAAAAAACCCTGAAAAGCTTGAGTTTCTTCAAAACCTAAAAAAAGTCTAGTTTCTTTAAAATTTTTTTATTTTTTTTTCATAAGGCAAATCCCTGTTTTGCAGCTTTCGCTTTGGCCCATCCCCCCTTAACCCGCCCGATCCGTCTGATCTCGGAAGCAAAGGGGGGGTGGGGCCGGTTGAACTTGGAGGGGAACCCGCCGGGAAAATCCCGGGGCCCCGTAAGCTTTTTTTTTTTGAAAAAAAAAAAAAAAAAAAAAAAAAGATTCCCTGAGCTTTTCAAAAACCCCTGAAAATGTTTTCTGAGTTTCTTCAAAAGCCAAAAAGGTCTCTGTTTTCCCCTTTAAAAAATTCTTCTTTTTTTTATTCACAAAGGGTTTAAAATAGCCTGATTTGGCAGCATTTTTTGGAAAAAACGGCCAACCCCTTTGGGGAAACCCCCCCCCGACCCCCCCCCCCCCCCCTTTGATCCAAAGGTAAGAGGGTGGGCCCCGGTTAGTACTTGGATGGGGAGCCCGCCGGGAATCCGGTCTGTAATTTTTTTTTTTTTAAAAAAAAAAAAAAAAAAAAAAAAAAGAGCCCCTAAGCTTTTCAAAAAGCCTGAAAAGTCTTAAGATTTTAAAACCCTGAAAGATTTTTGAGTTTTTTTAAAAAAAATTCTTTTTTTTTACTTCACAAATGGCTAAATACCTTGTTTTTGGAAAAATTTTCCCTTGGCCAAACCCCTTTTTAAACCCGATTCCCCTGATCTGGAAGCTAAGCGGGGGGGGGGCCGGTTAGTATTTGGGTTTTGGGACCCCCGGGAAAAAAACCCGGTGCTGTAAGTTTTTTTTTTTTGAAAAAAAAAAAAAAAAAAAAAAAGAGCCCTGAGCTTTTAAAAAAGCCTGAAAACCCCTCTGAGATTCTTAAAAACCTGAAAGTTTTCTCGGGTTTTTTTTTAAAAATTCTTTTTTTTTTACTTCCAATGGCCCCTAAATACCCTGTTTTGGGGGCGCTTTTCGCTTGGGGGCCAAAACCACCTGGAAACCCCCCAACCGTGATCTCGGAAGCTAAGCAGGGCCCCGGGCCTGGTTGTATTGGATGGGAACCGCCGGGAAAAATCCCAGGTTTTTGTAAGTTTTTGTTTTAAAAAAAAAAAAAAAAAAAAAAAAAAAGCCCGGTTTTTTTCAAAAAAAAAAAAAAGCTTTTAAATTCTCAGAAACCCTAAAGAGTTCGGGTTTTTTTTTAAAAATTTTTTATTTAAAATTCAAAATGGCCCAAATACCCTTTTTGGCACATTTTCGTTCGGCCATACCCCTTTGGGGAAGCCCATGTCCTCGGAATAAGGGGGGTTCGGGCCTTTTTAGTACTTGGATGGAACCCCTGGGAATCCCAGGTGTTTTAAGTTTTTTTTTTTTAAAAAAAAAAAAAAAAAAAAAAAAAAAGAGCCCCTGGCTTTTCCCAAAAACCCAAAAAAAGTTCTGAAATTCTTCAGAAACCCTGAAAAATCCGATTTTCTTTCAAAAATTCTTCTTTTTTTATTCACAAGGTTAAATCCCCTGTTTTGGAGCTTTTTGTTTTGGCCTTTACCCCCTTGGGAAAACCCCCCCGATCTGTGTTCAAAAAGGGAAGCAGGGGGGGGCCTGGGTTTTTTGGAGGGGAAAAACCGCCTGGGAATCCCAGGTGCTGAAAGTTTTTTTGTTTTTAAAAAAAAAAAAAAAAAAAAAAAAAGAGCCCTGTTTTTTCCCAAAAAAGCCGAAAATGTCTCGAATTTTTCAAACCCCAAAAAGAATTCTCGATTTTTTTTTAAAAAATTTTTTGTTTATTCACAAGGGGCCCTAAATATATTTTGGCAGTTTTTCCCCGCTTCGGCCATCCCCCTTTGGGAAACCCGGCCCGACCCAAAAACCCCATTGGAAGCAAAGCGGGGTGGCCGGTTAGTACGGGAGGGAAGCCCCCCTGGGAATACCGGTTTTGCAAAAACCCTTTTTTTTTTTTTAAAAAAAAAAAAAAAAAAAAAAAAAAGGACCCCCTGACTTCTTCAAAAAGCCTGAAAAGCTGAGTTTTTTCAGAAAGCCTAAAAAGGGGCTCTGAGTTTTTTAAAAAAATTCCCCTTTTTATTTTATTTCCCCCTTTTTGAAAAAATACCCTGTTTTTTGGCGCATTTTCCCCTTGGGGGCCCAAAAAACCCTTTTGGAAAACCCCCGCCCGATCTCGTCTGATCTCGGAAGCTAAGGGGGGCGGGCCGGTTGTACTTGGATGGGAAACCCGCCGGGGAATACCAGGTGCGTCTTTTTTTTTTAAAAAAAAAAAAAAAAAAAAAAAGAGCCCCTGACTTCTTCAAAAAGCCTGAAAATTCTCTAATTCTTCAGAAACCCAAAAAGAGTCCTGATTTTTTTTAAAAAATTTTTTTTTTTTCCACTAATGGTCAAAATGGGCCAAATTTTTGGGCACTTTTTTCGCTTAGCCCAAACCCCTTTGGGAAAAACCCCCGACCCCCCTATTGGGAAAGCTAAGGGGGGGCGGGCCCGGTTAGTATTGGGGGAAAGGGGGAGACCGCCGGGAATCCCGGTGCGTAAGCTTTTTTTTTTTTGAAAAAAAAAAAAAAAAAAAAAAAAGCCCCAAAATTTTTCTTAAAAAAGCCAAAAAATGCTCAAAATTCTTCAAAAAACCCGGGGAAAGGTTCTGAGTTTTTTAAAAAAATTTTTTAGTTTTTTTTTATTATTTTCTAAAAACCTTTTTGGCGGCGTTTTTCGCTTACCCATCCCCAAACCTTTTGGAAACCCCGCCCATTCGTGATTCGGAACTAAGCAGGGGGGGGGCCCCGGTTAGTTTTTGGATGGGACCCCGCCGGGGGAATCCCGGGGGTTTTTGAAAATTTTTTTTTTTTTTGGGAAAAAAAAAAAAAAAAAAAAAGGGACCCCCGGAGCTTCTTAAAAAACCCGGGGAAAAGTTTGGATTCTTGGGGAAACCCGAAAGGGGCTCTGAGTTTCTTTAAAAATTTCCCCTTCTTATTTTTTTCACTAATGGTCTAAATCCCCGTTTGGCACAGTTTTCGTTCCCCGGCCAACCCCCTTGGAACCCCCCCGATTCGTCTATTCCGGAATAAGGGGTCGGGCCTTGGTTTACTTGGAGGGAAAACCCCCCGGGATACCAGTGCGAAGCTTTTTTTTTTAAAAAAAAAAAAAAAAAAAAAAGGTTTTCCCTGAGTTCCCCTTAAAAACCCAAAAATGTCTCTGGATTTTCAGAAAGCCGAAAAAGTTTGAGTTTCTTTAAAAATTCTTCTTAGTTTCTTATAATGGTAAAAACCTTTTGTTTTGGCAGCATTTTCGGCTTCGCCATCCCCCCTTGAACCCCCCCATTCCGTTTTTGGGGGGAAGCTAAAAAAAGGGTGGGCCGGGTTACCCCGGGGAGGGGGAGCCGCCTGGGAATCCAGGTGCTGTAAGCTTTTTTTTTTTGAAAAAAAAAAAAAAAAAAAAAAGGGCCCCCTGAGCTTTTAAAAAATAAAAAATGTTTTGAATTTTCAGAAAGCCTAAAAAGTCTCTATTTCTTTCAAAAATTTTTTATTTTACTTCATAAGGCTAAAAACCCTTTTTTTGGGCGCATTTTTGTTTAGGCCAACACCTTGGAACCCGGGCCCCCCGACCCGTTAATCTCGGAAGCTAAGCAGGGGGGGCCCGGTTAGACTTGGAGGGAGACCGCCCTGGGAACCCCGGTGCGAATTTTTTTTGTTTTGAAAAAAAAAAAAAAAAAAAAAAAGCCCTGGCTTTTCAAAAACCAAAAAATTCTTGAATTCTTCAAAACCCGAAAGATTTCCTATTTTTTAAAAAATTCTTCTTATTTACTTCACAAATGGTCTAAATACCTTTTTTTTTGGCATTTTTTTTCCCCCCGGCCATACCACCCTTGGAACCCCCCGATCTCGCTGATCTCGGAACTAAAAAAGGGGTGGGCCCGGTTGGGTACTTGGATGGGGACCCCCGGGAATACCAGTGCTGTAAGCTTTTTTTTTTTAAAAAAAAAAAAAAAAAAAAAAAAGAGCCCGAGCTTCTTCAAAAAGCCTGAAAAGCCCTCTGAGATTTTTCAGAAAGCCGGGAAAGAGTCTTTATTTCTTTCAAAAATTCTTCTTGTTTACTTCACAATGGTCTAAATAGCCTATTTGGCAGCAGTTTCGCTTGGGGCCATACCCCTTGGAACCCGCCCGACCCTCGTTGATCCGGAAGCTAAGCAGGGGGCCCTGGTTAGACTTGGATGGGAACGCCTGGGAATACAGGTTTGCTGTAAGCTTTTTGTTTTTGAAAAAAAAAAAAAAAAAAAAAAAGAGTCCCTGACTTCTTCAAAAAGCCTAAAAAATGTCTTTCTGAGATTTTTCAGAAACCTGAAAGAGTCTCTGAGTTTCTTTCAAAAATTCTTCTTATTTACCTTCCTAATGGTCTAAATAGCCTGATTTTCGCATTTTTTCGCTTAGGGCCATACCCCCTTGGAACCGCCCGATCTGGGTCTGATCTGGAAGCTAAGCAGGGTGGGGCCTGGTTAGTACTTGGATGGGAGACCGCCTTGGAATCCCCAGGTGCTGAAAGCTTTTTTGTTTTTGAAAAAAAAAAAAAAAAAAAAAAAAGAGTCCCGACCCTTCTTAAAAAAGCCTGAAAATGTCTCTGAATTCTTCAAAAGCCTGAAAGAGTCTCT
This sequence comes from Chrosomus eos, assembly GCA_036326025.1. Taxonomy (NCBI): domain Eukaryota; kingdom Metazoa; phylum Chordata; class Actinopteri; order Cypriniformes; family Leuciscidae; genus Chrosomus; species Chrosomus eos. The sequence continues at coordinate 7,753 of JAZAVI010001036.1, read as the reverse complement.
GATTTCTTTCAAAAAATTCTTTTTTAGTAATTTTCACTAATGGTCTAAATAGCCTGATTTTGGCACGGGTTTTCGCTACGGCCAAAACCACCTTGGAACCGCCCGATCTCGTCTGATCTCGGAATAAGCGGGGTCGGGCCTGGTTAGTACTTGGATGGGAGACCGCCTGGGAATACCAGGTGCTGTAAGTTTTTTTGGGTTTTTTGAAAAAAAAAAAAAAAAAAAAAGAGTCCCTGAGCTTCTTCAAAAAAGCCTAAAATGTCTCTGAGTTTCTTCAGAAAGCCAGGTCTCTGAGTTTCTTTCAAAAATTTTCTTATTTTACTTCACTAATGGTCCTAAATAGCCGATTTTGGCAGCAGTTTTCCTTACGGCCAAAACCCACCTTGGAACCCCCCGATCTCGTTGTCTCGGAAGCTAAGCGGTGGGCCCCTGGTTAAAATTGGAGGGAAAAAACCCCGGGAAAAATCAGGTGCTGTAAGTTTTTTTTTTTTAAAAAAAAAAAAAAAAAAAAAAAGGCCCCGAGCTTCTTCAAAAACCCTGAAAATGTCTTATTTTTCTTCAGAAATTTTAAAGAGCCCCCCCTGATTTTTTTAAAAAATTTTTTCTTATTTAAAACTTCATAAGGCCCCTAAATACCCTTTTTTTTGGCAGCTTTTTTTCGCTTAGGCCAACCACCGGAAAAAACCCCCCCCCCGTTCGTCGATCTGGAAGCTAAGCGGGGGGGGCCCTGGTTATTTTTGGGATGGGAGCCCCCCTGGGAATCCCAGGTGCTGTAAGCTTTTTTTTTTTTTGAAAAAAAAAAAAAAAAAAAAAAGAGTCCCTGAGTTCTTAAAAAACCCAAAAAGGCCCTTGAGATTCTTCAGAAAGCCTGAAAGAGTCTTGATTTTTCTTTAAAAAATTCTTCTTAGTTTATTCACAATGGTCTAAATACCTGATTTTGGAGCGTTTTCGCTTACGGCCATAACCTTGGAACCCGCCCGTCTCGTCTGTCGGGTACGTTCCAGAAAGTGTTTTGGTAAATTTTGGAAAATTAAGGATCTCTTTTTTTCTTTTTTAAAAATGTTTAAAATTTTTTTTTGATTAAGTTTATATGAAAAAAAAAGGACATTTTTTTTTTGTTGTTTTTTTTGCGGTTTTAACCCCCAGACAGTTTTTAACTGTTTGGGGTTGAGCGCGGGGTTTTTGTTTGTTTTTTTTTCGAAATGGGATAAGGAAAAGGACTGGGAAAGAAATTTGGGAAAAAAAAGGAAAATTTGAAGCGGATGAAGGGACTATTTTTGATGAAGAGGATGGGGGGGGAAAAAAAATACTGAAAATAAAAGAAGAAAAAAAAGGGCAACTGTGGTTAAAAAAGGGGAAGGGGCAAAAACGGAACAGAAAGGGGGAAAAGGAAGCGCTGAACAACAAACGTGTATACAAGGAAAAAGAAAAGGATTATACAAATGTTGAAAAGGGGACAAAAAAAAAAGTCAAAAGATGAAATGAAAAATAAGCTGAGAGGGAAAATGAGATACCAGAGGGGAGTATAAAAAAAAAAACTACACTGACAATGAATGTAAAAAATCCGGAAAAAATGCTGTTTTGAGATTATCAAGGCTGTAAAAGGAAAAAATTTTGGGGTTGGAAATTTAAAAGGTTTTAAAAGGGGAAAAAATCTGAGTGTGAATAGAACTGACTATGGAAAAAAGAAACGGACTGTGAAAATCTATTTGGTTTGGAGTTTTTAATCAAGGGGCCCAAAAATGTGTGAAATGAGGAAATTTATGTGCAAGGGAAAAGGGAGGGGTTTCATTTTTTTAAATTTCTCCCAAAAATTAAAAAAAGTGTTTAAGAAGTATTGCAAAAGCAAACCCAAAGGGGGGGGGTTTTGTTTACAGCGTTTAAAAACCCTCTGAAAAAGGGGGTTTTTTAACCCAGGAACTACGGTGGGGGTTTGGGACAAGATTCATCGGGGTAAAATTTCCCAAAGGAGGGGTTTTTCCCTACCAAAACAAAAACAAAGTTTGAAACGGGGGAAAAGGGGAAAAAATTTTTTAAAGAGTGATTCATGATCACCAAAAAAAAACATGCAGAATTTTTTTTTCAAGTGTTAAACCCTAAAAAAAAAAGACTGCCCCGCAATTTACATGTCGTGAGTCCCGGGAGCGGGGGCAAAAAAGCCGGGAGTGAAAAGGGCCCAGGGGTCCCCAAAGCTGTGGGAAGGCGTCACAAAGATGTAAAATTTTATTTTTAAAAGGGGGAGGAACATGAGGAAGTGGGATGGACTTACACAATGACGGGAGAAGAGGATGATAAAGGGGTGAACTACAAAAAGAAATGTGAAAAAACAACAAAGAAGTAAAAAAAAAATGAACTGAGAACCCCTGGAACAGGGCATTTGACGCGGGATTGGGGAAGTCCCGGGGGGGCCAAAGCTGTGGGAAGGCAAAAAAAATGGTGTAAATAAAAGATGGCGAAGAAGGGAAGAGGAAATGGAAAATGGACTTACATGATGACGGGGGAATGGGGAAAGGGGGCTGGTGAAGGAGAGTACAGAAACGAGCATGTGCCATAAATTATATACAGAGCGGTGAAGAGCGAGAAAAAGTAAACCAGAACGAGACGGAAAGCGACAGAAGAAAAGGAGGGGGAGTAAAGGACATTAGGAGAAAAAAAAAGGGGAAAAGGGAAAAAAGGGGAAAAAAAACTTTTGGGAAAAGAAAGTGGGAGGAGAAATATTTTTTGGTGGGGGGGAAGTAGGATAAAAACCAACAGCAAAAATTAACATTGGTAAGGTGTTTGGAAAAACAAGATTAAGAAAGAATTGAAAAAAGGAAAAAGACAGAAAAAATGAACTGGTTTTGATGGAAAAGTTTTTTGGGTTTTTCTTTTTTTATTTAAATTTGGTTTTTTTTTTTCTTTTTTTTGTGAGATAATGAGTCAATTAAATATTGTATCTGTGAATGTTTTGAGGACTATCAAATGTCCAATAAGGGTTTTAAAATTTGATTCAAAAATTTCTAAGATGTGCAACATTTATGGTTTTAAAAAGAAACGTGGGTTGGGAAAAAAAGAAAAAAAATTAAAAGGTTTGGAAAAAATGTGGGATGGAGAAATAATGTTTAAAAAATGACCCAACAAAAAAAAAAGAGGGTACTTTTTTTAATAAAAAGAGAAAGTGAGTAACAAAACAAATGTAATAAAATAAGGACAATGGGGGAAAGGGGTTTTTTTATAAAATTTAAAAGTAAAGAAAAAGAAATAGTAATTTGTAATAAACCCCTGCTCCCCAAAAGGGGGGGGAGAAAAAAGTTGACTTTTTTAAGGAACGAGTATTTAATGATATATGGCAAAATGTGTTTTCTGATTGGTGATTTTAATACGGTTTAGAGAGAATTGATGTTGAAAGACAAAATGGGTTATAAAGCTGATAGTGGGAGAAAAAGATTTTTGGAAAAAAGATGTCTCCCAAAAAAAATTTTATTGAAGTATGGAGAAATAGAAACAAATCTAAAAGGGAATATTCACGAAGACAAGTTTTTAACTCATTTTTAAAAAACAAAGAAAAAATTAAATTTTTTATTAAGTAATAGGGAACTTGAACAATACATAACAAAAATAAAATTTTAAAAATTTTATAGTGGAAGTGGAAACATGATTTTTTATATGTAATAATGGGGTTGGAGTGGAGTTGAGAGGGGAAATGGAATAAGGTTATTTAATACAGAGATATTGAAAAACGAGTGTTTAAAAAGGAATGGAAAAAAAAAATCATAAATATATAGATAAAATTTTCTGTATGAGGTGCCCAAAATGGTGTGGTGGGATAATCTTTAAAAAACAAAAAAAGGTTTTTTTACAATAAAAAAATTCGGAAATGAGCAAAGAGCAAAAAGAGCAAAGGGGAAAGAGAAGGGCAAAAGAAATGGGACAAAGAGAAAGAAAAAGGCTGAAGAAGGGAAAAGGGTGAAGTGGGGGGAAAAAAATTTTGGGTATTAGAAAAAAATTAAAAAAAAAAAAAAGAAAAAAAATGTAGGGTGCCATAAAAAGAAGTAGAGCTAAAAAAATAGTTGAGGGTGAGAGAAACAAAGTTCTTTTATGAATTAAAAAAAAACAAGACAAAAAACAGAACTAATTAGAAGTGTGATAAAAAAAAGGAAAGAGGTGAAGGAAAAAAAGAATTCAAAAAGGAGGTCAAAAAAATTTTTTTCAGATTTATTTCAGGAAAAAGGGAGTTGTAGAAAAAAGATAAAGAATTTCTATTAAATCAAAAAAAAAGAAAAATTGGAGGATGATGACAGAAAAATGTGTGAAAAAAAAAAATAACAGAAGAGGAAATAGATGAAGCTATTACTCATTTAATTTAAAGGGCAAAAGTCCTGGTTTTAATGGATTATAAATTTAAAATTTTAAAAGGGCTTTTAAGAGAAATTTTAAACCCCCCCGATTTTATATGAAATTTATAGTGTTTTTTTTTAATAAGGAACAGTTTGTGAAAGAAAGAAAAGAGGAATGTTAAAAATTTAAACATAAAAAAAAAGGGGAACAAAAAAGAGTTAAAAAAATTATGGGCCACGAGTATGTTAAAAAAACGGATTAAAAAAATTTTTAAAAAAGGGGTTTTTAGCTAATAGGATAAAAAGGGGTTTTTTCCCTAATATTATTACAAAAAAATAAAGGGCTTATGGTGTTTTAAATAAAAAAATTTCGGACACAGTATAAAATTTTATAAGAAAAATGGTTTGGTATAAAAAGAAAAAAGAGAAAAGGGGAAATATTTAATCAGTTTTGGATTTAAAAAAAAACATTCGACAGATGGAGAAACAGTTATTTTTTTTGTTTTTAATAGAAAGATTTGGATTTGGGAAAAATTTTTAAAATTTTTGATGGATGAAATGTATTTAAAATGGGATTTTTAGTTGTTTTTTAAAATGAAGGGGTTTTTTAAAAAACAGATTTTTTTTAGTAAAACTAGATAATTAGGCGGGGTTTGTCCATTATCAGCTTTAAATTTTAAAAATAAAAATTGTGGCTGAACCTTTGGGGGTTTTTGGCAAAAAATTTTGCAAAAAAAAAAATAGTGGTTTTTTTATAGAAAATGATAATGTAGGGGCAAAAGGTTTTCCAATATCCCGGGTGATACAACTTTTTTTTTAAAAAAAATTTTAAAAGTGTTAAAAAGGGCTATGAGTAAAAATTTAAAAATTTTGTAGAGGAGCAGGAGCTAAAGAAAAAAGAAAAAAAAAACTAAAGTATATGGGGGTGGGGCAAGTAAAAGATTTAGCAGAAATATTTCAATTTAAAGAACAGTCAAATAATATGAAGTTTTTAAAAAGGGAAATTAAAGGGTTGGTTTTGGATGAAATAAAAATAAGAGTTTTTAATATGGAGGAGGTGTTTAGTGGTAGATAAAAAGCCCCTTTAAATTTCTGGAAACAACGGGGGTTTTTTTTAAAAAAGGAAAAGTATTAGTATTGAATTCATTATTTTTATCAAAAAAGTGGTATACTTTGACGTAGAAATTTTCCCCGTAGGGCATACAAAAAATTTAAAAAGCTAATTTTTTTTAAAATTTTTTTTTAATGGGACGGTAAACCTGCAAAAATTGCAAAATAAAACCAAAATAGGAAAAGTGGAGGAGGGAGGTTTGGGACTTATTGCCCCCTCTTTTAAAAAATAAAAAGTATGGGGATAAAAAAAAATAAAAAAGGTTTTTAAAAAAATTTCGGATCTGCTGGGGAAAAATAAGGTGTTTTTTTTGAATAAGTGTGGAAAAATAGGTAGTGATAAAATATGGAAAGAAATTGAAAGTTAATATGAAAATTTTAAATATGACTGGGAATTTTTTAAAGAAGTTTTAAAGGGCTTGGAATGGGGGTTTTGAAAAAGGAAAAAAAATTTTTAGCCAAATGGGGCAGGGAAAAAGATGTTTAAAAAAAAACCCCTGTTTTTAAATGAGAAGGTAATTTAATTATTTGGAAAAAAGATATTTTTTTTAAAAAAATTTGGGTTTTAAGCAGGATTTAAAACAAGTAAAAGATATTTTTTTATGAAGTGAAACCTTTTTTTTTTTTTGCCTTTACAAGCTATAATAGATACACTTGGGGGAAAAAAAGAGATAAAGGATAAGGGAAAGGGAAAACAAAAATTTAAAATTTTGAAAAATCAAAAAAAAATTCCAATTTGAATGGATAGAAAAATTGAGAGAAATAAAGTGAAAATGCGCAATTGAGGTGGTTTTAAGAGTAAAAGAAAAAAGGAAAGTGAACTTTGATGCATGTGTTTTTTTAAAAACCCTTTTTTTTTTGTTTTAAATTAAAGATGTATTTGTTTGAGCCAAAGCAAATGAAAATTTTGGGGGGAAAATTTTTTAATATTTTGGATGTGAGAGAAAATGTGGGAAAAAAGTAAGGATTTTTTTTTAGAAGCCCCGTTTTAGAAAATTTGACTTTCTTTTAAGACACAACTGTAAAATTTTTAAAAGAAATGAGATTGTTTTTAAAAATTTGGGAAAAGGGAAAAGATGCGATATGCAAAGTATGTTTTTAGGAAAAAGAAGGAATGCTGCATATTTTTTTTAAATGTAAAAAATTAGATAGTTTTTTTGAGGAAGTTAAAAAAGATGGTTGGGAAGTTTATATTGAAACAACGAAAAATAAAGTTTGGGTGGAAACATTATTTTTATTTGGTTTTAAAGAAAAAGCAAGTAAAGGTAGCTCTTAATTAAAGGGTTTTCTGTTTCAAAAACATGTAAAAATGGCCAAAACGGAATGTAATGAAAAAGAGAAAAAAGATTTGTTTGGTATTGTATTGTTTAAGAATAAGGGTTTAAAAAATACTATAAAGATCCGTATGAGTATTTTAATATGAATGGAAAACCGGGAAAAATTTTTTAAAAAGAACATTGTTGATGGTAATCCTTTTAAAAAAAAAACAAATACGGGGTTTGAATTGAAGCTGCCTAGTTTTTTTAGGGGTCCCCTTTTTTTTTATTTTAGTTTGGGGGTTTTTTTTAAAGTGTTTTTTTTTGGTGTGGTTTTTTGGGAAACAGGAATGTATTAATGAAATAAAAAAAAAAAAAAAAAAAAAAAAAAAAAAAAAAAAAAAAACTCGCTGATCTCGGGAAACTAAGGGAGGGAAAGGGCCGGTTTTGTACTTGGATGGGAAAACCGCCTTTTGGGGAAAACCAGGTTGGGTGTAAGCTTTTTTTTTTTTTGAAAAAAAAAAAAAAAAAAAAAAAAAAGTCCCCCGACTTTTTTTCAAAAAGCCTGAAAAAAAACTCTGAGATTTTTCAAAAGCCTGAAAGAGTCTCTGAGTTTTTCTTTTTAAAAAATTTTTTCTTATTTACCCCTTTTTTAATGGTCTAAATAGCCTGATTTTGGCAGCAGTTTTTTTTTTTCCCGGGGCCAACCCCCTTTTGGAAAACCCCCCGATCCGTCTGATTTTCGGGGAAATAAGCAGGGTTTGGCCGGTTTTACTTGAGGGGGACCGCCTGGGGGAAAAACCCGGGGGTGAAGCTTTTTTTTTTTTTTTTAAAAAAAAAAAAAAAAAAAAAAAAATCCCCAAGGGGTTCCCTTTAAAAAAAAATGAAAATGTCCCCTGGGATTCTCAGAAAGCCTGAAAAAGTCTCTGAGTTTTTTTTCCCCAAAAATTTTTCCCTTTTTTTTCTTTACTAAAAAGGGGGAAATAGGGCCCGATTTTGCAAGCGTTTTTGCTTACGGCCATACCACCTTTTGGAAAAACCCCGCCCGTCTCGCTGACTCGGGGAAACTAA
>JAZAVI010001035.1:0-34238 GCA_036326025.1 Chrosomus eos | reverse complement strand
GAGGCTGTTATTTAATACTACTTTTTAATGATCCTGCTATCATCGTTTTCATAATGAACTGTGATTGCTCGCTTTACATGTCAGTCAGATGTATAAGTGGGTGGTTCTGGCCAAAATAAACTGCAGAGTTGACCAGACTCTATGCAGGTAATCGAAAATATCTGCTAAGCCAGCTTAGATACAATGGACAGATAACACATCTCGGACTAAAGACCAAACCTAAAAAATCAACCAGACAATGGAAAAGCAACACGTTACCCTTCAGAAACTGACAGTCAAGTTAAGTGAAGTTTTAGAAATGCTAATGAGAACTAGTGGAAGGAGAGAGAAGGTATGCCACCATCTGTCTTCATTAGTGTACAGTGGCAACCTGCGAGAATATGAGGGCATCGTGCATTGTGGGTGCAGTCACAGCAATCCCCATATTCCCTCCCTTCAGGAATCACAACAACCTGGACTGACTTGCAAGCAGGCAAACTCAGGCATCAAAGACACAACTGCTACACCTGACTGCATTTCTGCAGTCACCTTGAGTTTGTGGAGAACGTTCAGTTAAAATTTCAAAAAGGCCCCGATAGGCCATGTTCACTCTAGAGGCATCAAAGCTGAAGTTGTTGGTTTTATACAGAACACCTTGCTCTGTGTTCTTCAAAGTGTATACCCTTAGTCAGAAATACAGAAGAAAAGAATGAGTGATCATTGCCAGAGGTCTGTTTGTGTTACGTGTACATAAAATTACACCCACTCTAATGTTCATCTCCTCAGATAACAGAAGTTTTACTCTATCCTTCGCTCTGCTCTTGGGGAAACTAGCACACTGATGGTGAATCACTTCATCACATGTACGCCTGGGCCCTGTTCACCTCAGAGCAATATGAATGTTGAATCCAAATGAAGAGTAGGACCTTGAAAGAGTCTTCATGGAATATGTGTACATTAACAGCACAATCTAACTGGCAAATGGTACATATTGTAATGAAAACAATTTCAGTAGCCCTCTGGGTAGATATTGCCCACTCACTGATATAAGACCAATGTTATGGTTTATATTTCAAGGTTTGGAGATGTTAATGTACAGTAACTTGAAATCTCTATTGCTGTCTGATAATGAAGCTTCTTCACAGCTGTAGATCTGTTGTAACAAAGATCACTATTTTATGTTAGATATGCCTTTATGTAATAGTGTGAATGTTTAGCATGATTTTTTGTCATGACTTAGTTATTTTATTTATTTTAGTGAGAATGTGACAGGAAAATGACACAGACTGGATTCAAACCCATCACCCCACAATCACAACAGCTCTTCATATATCAGAAGCAACGCACCACCCTCGGTGCCAAAGCTGACTTTAATATTTGGTTCTAGTAATATCGAGGTTGTGTGTTATATTTCCAGGGAACACATAATAATAAGTTTAATAAGTTTAATTATAGCGCCTTTCCCAAGCTCAAGGACTCCTCAAAATAACAGTAAAGAACAAACAATCAGTTCACACATAAATAGACAATAGACATTTGCCCAGTCCAAGAAAATGAGCGATTGCAGTTGCATATCTGATTACATTTGTAATACAGACAGAAACAAAAACAGAAACATAAAACAACACTATTCACAGACAGCATGGAAGGTGGGCAGTTGAAGTAAAGATGCAAAAGACTAATGGTACCTAAGTTAACATTATGACTGTAATACAGAGTTATGAAAAATATTTAAGAAAAACGTGCCATGTCTGATAATACTGTTTAAACAAATGGGTTTGAGTTTAGACTTAAATTCATGCAGCTTGGTTGTTGTCCTAAGAGCCTGGGGAAGAGAGTTCCATAGCTTAGGGACTATAACGGAAAAAGACCTACCACCCATAGATGAAAGACGAAATCTCGGCTCACAGAGGAGTTCACAGCCAGAAGATCGGAGAGTTTGAGGGGGAATATAAGGAGAAAGTAAGTCAGAGAGATAGGAAGGAGCAAGACCATTGAGTGACTTAAATACAATACAATACAATACAATAGAATGTTTATTTATAAAGCACAATTTAAAAACAACCGAGGTTGACCAAAGTGCTGTACAAAAGAAGATAAAACAAAACACAAGCTGTAAAATAGGTGTAACACATGAAAGTAAAATCCTGAAACAGCAAGTCGAGGTATATTAAACGCCAAAGAAAATAAATGTGTCTTGAGGGAGGACTTAAAGGTAAATAAAGTTGGGGCAGTTCTGATATGAACCGGGAGAGTAATCCATAGTTTCGGGCCGATGACAGAAAAGGCACGATCACCTCTATTTTTTAATCTTGTCCTGGGAACTTGCAATCCGGAGTTGGCAGATCTAAGTGACCTTGACTGAACGTAGGGATGTAGCAAATCTGTTAAATACTGTGGTGTCTCATTACGAATGGATTTAAAAACAAACTATAGAATTTTGAAATCAATTCTATATTTGACCGGCAGCCAATGCAGTAGATCAAGACTGGCGTGACAGAATCATGTTTACGTTTTCCATAAAGGAGCCGAGCCGCTGCATTCTGAACTAATTGTAGACGTGAAACACAAGCCTGGGGGGCACTGATAAACACAGAATTACAGTAGTCCAGTCGAGATGTTACAAAAGCATGCATAACTATTTCAAAAGCATGCATCTTCAAATTTCTTTAGAGAAAGAAATGGCTTCATCTTTGACAGAAGACGAAGATGGTAAAAACATGACTTAGTCACAGTACTTATCTGCTTATCGAATTTAAGATTATTATCAAGCCAGACACCTACGTTTCTGACACATGTGGTACTATAAGGTGATAAAGATGCAAGTTCAAAATCATGTAGGAGCAGCAGAAGCCCCCAGCCAAAATTCTTTTTGCTGTGCCAGTGTAGATTTGGTCGACAAAACACTGAAGCAATAAAGTTGATTATAGGCATGGCGAGTCTGTCATTGCAGCAAACTGATTTCAAATTATTCTCTTTTACTGTCAGTTTCTAGTAGCCTGACTACGTCAGACTTCGTACTTCCGCTCAATTTCATTTCGCTTCTGTACTCAGTCTGAGATAGCGGCCTATCTCTCAGTTTTCCTCCGGCCTGAAAACAGCCGGGCCAATCAATGAACAAAGGGCGGGCTGAAAGCCATGATGTAGTCGCTAAGCGCCGAGTTTAAGATTAGGTCAGGGAAATCGAAATGAGTAAAACATATTGTGATAAATCTATAACCATTTTATGGGTTAATACTGAGTTATACTTGTGTTTAGATGTATGTTATTTGATTTGTGTTCGCGCCACTATTATATGTATTGTAATATTAAGTTTAATGTTCACCTCCATTATAGAATGCACGAGGGTGATTGCTGAAACTGATCACCACTGTTCTATGTTATTCAACAGGTACAGACCATGAGTTTCAAATTTGTTGATTTATAACTGTTTATGTAGTTTATGTAAATGAGTAATTAGATTCGCGCCAACCAAGAGAGTGAATGGCTGCGAATGCACGAGGGTGATTTTCTGAAACTGATCACCGCTGTTCTATGTTATTCAGAATAAAAATCCATCATAAAGTGCGATTTGGTGTCCATCTTGAGTGAACACACAACACAACGCAGAGACAACACTGTTACACTTACAAATGGAAAGAGACCCCGTACTTGTTGAAAACAGACCCTAGTGGAAGCATATAAAGGGAAAGCAATACAGGACCAAGAATTGAACCCTGGGGAACACCAGAATTTAAGGATATATCAGAAGATGAATGGTGTCCAATATTGACAACATACCTCCTGTCAGAGAGATATGACCGAAACCACTGTAATACTGTGCCACGAAGACCAACACATGTTTCAAGACGTGATATAAGAATATCGTGGTTGATTAGATCAAAGGCAAAACTGAGGTCTAACAGAACCAGAGCCATAGACTGCCCAGAGTCAGTAGTTAACATGATATAATTTAAAACTCTTAAAAGAGCTGACTCAGTACTGTGACAGTACTTAAAACCAGATTTTTCATTAATAGAATTTAAAATCAGATAAGACTGAAGTTGATTTAAAACAACTTTTTCTAGAATTTTTGAGAGAAAAGGTAAATTTGAAATAGGAATGAAAGCTTTAGCGTAAGTTCTGTCAGGAAGACTCAATCAGCGCGTCACATATTACTTCATCAGGTGTTAACACTGCAGTATAAAAGATTGGTACTCACACTTGTCTGAGTTCGCAGATACTGAGGCTGCTAATTACCTCCATCCCCCCCAACCACCACCAAGATGGTACCTTCCCCTTCATCCTCCTCACCACCACCAGGATGGTCCCTTCCTTTACCTCGAGGGGGGATCGGCTGCGCCACTGCCTTCATCTCCAGGCAGGACATGCAGATTCGGCTACCCTCTCTTTGCTCACTAAGGACGGGGCCTACGCCAAAGAACTTTATAAATTTACGCTTGCCGAGCTGTCAATAAATATACGCTTGCTGTTTAATCTTTCTCCCGAGTCTTTCTGGTAGAACGAAAGTTTGCCAGCAATGTGGAGTCCAAACATTTTTTTTAAGATGAGGCCGCACTGTGGCAAGTTTGAAATCGAAAGGTACAATCCCGGTACGGAGACATTTGTTAATTACAGACAACAGATCAAAGCCAACAGTCTCAATAACTTGCCCAAGAAAACAGAGTTTTGCACAGAATAAATAAAATGTAATCGAGGGTGTAGCAACCACTATAACTTTTAGAAAGTTATAGTTAAGAATCCCTTCTACACACACACACACACACATTTTGGGAGATAATCATTATATTTTAAGTTTGATTTTGCATGCCCACAAAGCAAAGAAATAATGTAGACTTTATGACCAAGTAGAAACCTCTGCCATATACATATACAAAGTCATATACATACATCTCATTCTTCTTGATTTAAGCGCAGCTTTTGACACAATTTCACATAGTATTTTATTAGAGAGTTTGATTTCAATTGGAATCCTCTTGAATGGTTTAGATCATATTTATTGGGTCGGACTCAGTTTGTTAAAATCAATCAATCAATCAATCAATCAATCAATCAATCAATCAATCAATCAATCAATCAATCAATCAATCAATCAATCAATCAATCGGCCTGTATTTCGGACTTTCGACGCAGGCCACAACAACTTCTCCAGGCTTTTCTGCCCCTAGCCAGACCTATCCAGTCTCTGCTTATGTATTTTCTGAGCGAGTCCCGCCATCGGGTTGCAGGGTGGCCGAGCGGTCTATTAATGTCAAGTGGCATTCGGTCACGGTCCACTTCCATCGCCCGTCCGAACTCCTGGTCACATGTCCGGCCTAGCGCTTCTTGGCCTGTTCGGCCTGGTTGACAGCATCCTTGACCTTGCTCTTCTTCCTCAGTAGCTCGTTGCTGATGTGGTTCGTCCTTTTGACGCCGACCATCCGCCGCTCAAGTGTGCGTTTGGTCACTACCAGGTCTTGGCCCCGTTGAGCATGGCTGGTGGGACGGTGCTGTTGAACAGGTGGGCGCGCAGGAGGGCGTCGGCCATGTTGGTGACCATCTCTGCTATGGACGCATAGCTGACCCAGGCGGCCCTCCGTCGGCGTGCCAGCTCACGGTTGTTCTTCTGCCCAGCAGTCAGCTCCTGGCCGAGTTAAACGTAGTTCTTTAAAATAAAAATTTAGAATCACAGACATCTCAGATTAGTAGTGGCGTGCCTCAGGGCTCAGTTTTGGACCCTATTCTGTTTATTATTTATTTATTGCCTTTAGCACAATTTTTCTGCAAATTCGCTATAAACTTTCATTGTTATGCTGATGACACCCAGCTCTATATCTTCAAAGCCTAATTCAACGTTACCACCTTCCTCTCTTTTGCTTTGCTTATCTGTAATGATTTTCTTTAGGTTAACAGTGACACAAAGTGACACACTTTTCTGTGTTTTCCTATTCACTGCATTATGAATAAATATATATAAATATTGTGAACTGCATAAAATAAAGTCTAAACATTTTTTGCTCCTTATGATCTAGAAACTTAGCCTGGTAATAGAAGACTCTTCTACTTCACTTTGCTTCGTAGACAGAGTCTGGAATGGCATAATAGAGAAGTGTTTTTTTCTCTCTCGCTAGGAGGCGCTTGTCTGAAGTTTAAAATCATTGGTTTGGTTCACTGCAATGACTTTTGCAGATTATGCAAGTTAATCTACGCATCCACGGTACAATCAGGGCCTCTAAACTGATATTTGACAGTAGAGAGAAACAAAAAAATATTTGCAGCCAACTGTCAAAGTTAGGATTAGTTCTGTTAAACACAGCTCTTTGTTCATCTCGGTTCTGTCGGAAATGCTGCAACTTAATTGCAAGATTACAGCATGTCATGGCAATATTTAAGACCTGGAAAAGAAAGGAGACCTGACCTGTCAAAAGGCTCCCCAATTTCTCGCTGACGATCGGTAATAGTTGATAAATTAAACTTTTCCCAAAGGGAGTAGGGCCACAACATCACCTCCATTCAAAATGTTTAATACACACTCTTCTTGTTCGGGCTTCAGTGTGCTAATGCTAGGAATATTCTCCACAACAGAGCGATTGCATCCGCGTCTCAATGTCTGCGGTCGTTTTCGATTTCCCTGACCTAATCTTAAACTCGGCGCTTAGCGACTACGTCACGGCTTTCAGCCCGCCCTCTGTTCGTTGATTGGCCCGGCTGTTTTCAGGCCGGAGGAAAACTGAGAGATAGGCCGCTATCTAAAGACTGAGTACAGAAGCGAAATGAAATTGAGTGCAAGTACGAAGTCTGACGTAGTCAGGCTACTAGAAACTGACAGTAAAAGAGAATAATTTGAAATCAGTTTGCTGCAATGACAGACTCGCCATGCCTATAATCAACTTTATTGCTTCAGTGTTTTGTCGACAAAATCTACACTGGCACAGCAAAAAGCATTTTGGCAGGGGGCTTCTGCTGCTCCTACATTTGTATAAAGGTTTACAAGGGACAAAAGCAGGATAGCAGACTTGTTTGTTGACTGTTGTTTGGCACCTGAACAGAGCTGAGGTGTATGTGTGTCCCTTGTGATGTTGTTAAAGGATGTTCAGACTGATGCCAATACTCCATTAAATCAAGTCCTGCCTGATCATTATTCCTGTCAGACACTAGTGCGCCACTTCTGCAGAGGTTAATGACTGTTTGCCCCATTGTCTTTAGGGAAGATTTATCCTGATTAAAGGCCTAAGGAGGTCAAAAGGTCATAATGTGAAAGGATCCTGGGTGGTGTAGTCTTGAACAGGGGTGAAAGGCTAAAAAGTCTGTTTGAAGATTAGCATCACATATAAAATTTGCTTTGGTTTACTTGAAATAATTATAGAAGTGTGTGTTCATGAATGTGAATGGCAGAAAGAGATAGATTCAGTAGAATTTTAAGTTCCATCGTTACCAGCATAGTTCCATTGAACATTTACAAACAGTATTGCAAAGTTGTGTGGTTGGAACAACAGCTCTCAACCTATGGTTAAATACATAGTTTATTGTTACATAGATCTTTTGAGCAAAATAACCAAGCAACATGCAGTACATTCTATATCTTTCACTCCAAATATATACAAATTCCATTCTACATCTTTTAGTCTTCATGCTCTTGTATGGTAACATGGGATGTGCAACAAAGTTTTCGATGTTATGACTAACTAGTTAGTTTCTCCAATGATGTTTCATACTATGGTGGTTAAGCAGCAAGTTATGTCATTGTACGAGCAACGTAGCGGTTCTGTTTTGTCACCAAAGAACAATTCATTCATGACTAAGGCTATAACCATGTCTTGAATAATGTGAGGGAGAAAAACAATTTTTTTTTTTTTTTGCTTTGTTTTGAATGTAATGTCCTTTTTATTTGAAGGAATTAAAATATTTAAAGGGATGAATAAAAATGCATTAGTAGCATAAATACACTAGTAATTAATGATTAACTTGTGTCTCAATCAGAGTTATGAATCCAATTGTACTGTTTAAATATGACCTGAATATGAACCTGACAATCACTGACCAAATATCTCATGCATAATGCTAATTAATTTGGAAGTCTTTTAATACAAAACTAGCTTGAGGGGTTTTGTGTGTGCGCGCGCTCATTTTGGCTGGCCAGCAACATCATCAACAACCTTCAAAGAAATGCACAATATTATGTACGAACTTGTACTACAGTGTTTATTAGGAGGAAAACACAAACAAATGAATACATCAGTGAGTAACGACACAATGTGTGGGGGAAGATGAGCGGCGAGAGAGCTGCAGTTAATTTCACGCCCCTGTATTTTCCCGTCACGCCTGGCTAATTTCGTCATGTTCTGCCGACGTGTTGAAATACTCCGTCTGTGAGCTCTGGTGGTGTTTCTCAGAGAGTCTGGCCTGACTAGCATATCAGCAGGGGAGCTTCCATTTAAAACAGCCGGCATTTAAACACACGGCCACGAGGAAGAGAGGCCAGCTGGCCCCAAACGATTGGGTTGCTGTTGACTGACACTTCAATGCGAGTTTGATAGCACAGCCAAGAGTAAATGCATATATATGTACCAATCTGCACTTTTCTTGAATTAATTAACACTTTACTGGGCTTTTTTCCATTAATGGAATAAGAGATGAGGTTTGCGGCTTCGGTCAATACCTAGCACCCTGCCACAGTCTGCATAAATAAAATGCATTCTGATTAGAAAATGCATATTTCATTAGTAAAATCAAAGACTTGATTGACTGGACCTTGTTTTTTTTTTTTTTCACTACAAACAGCTGATCTCAAATAAATATGTCCCTGAGAAATTGTTTTCTTACCTTCACAGTTAGTAAATGACAGCCACCTGCATCAGAAACAGTATTTTCCAGGCCGGTCCAGCTCGGTGACTGACGACTGTCTAAAGGCCTGTCGAGCAAGTTTTTTGCACTGTGTTCCACACGGCGGCTCTCGTTGGGCCAGTTTGCCCAATTCAGCATGTTGAATAGCAGTCGGGGCAGTCGTTGAGAGTGGGAACTCTCATTAGATGTTCAGTTTAGTGTACACAAATTAGTGTTCAAAACTATCTGCTTGCCTTAGCTCGATTTAAAGCGGTAAGCTTGTAATAATGTTTTTAATTCCAGTGGTACTGGTGGATTTGCGCGGGAAATTCGAGCATGTCTTTGCGTCATTACGTCACATCTGTACACATAAAGAAGGAGTCTCGACTAGTAGGCTATATTGCGTGTGAGGATGTTGGAGGTGGAGATTTATAGCCTTTTCTCAAAGCACTTGATATAATTAAACTTATCAAGTTGGTCATACTTCCAAAAATTATAATCGGTGATTCTGAATGCGGATAGCGGATAGTGAGGAGATATTTGCTGTACAGTATGTGACAAAAAATGTTTTGGCCTAAAAAACGCGTGACATCGCTTAAAGCACCTTTAAGTACAGGGCAGCCATAGGGTAGCATGCGCACATGAGTACCTGTGCCTAAGGGCAAAGTCCATTGACATTACATAAAATAGTAAGACCGCAGTATGATGCGATGTACTGACTAGTCAACATACATTTTTAGGTAAAAAGAGAGAAAAAACAAATGTTATTTTGCATTTCCCAACTGAACAAACATGTATTGTGTGTAAAAATAATTACTAATGTATTCTGTTGAAAACAGTCACCTGAGCTCCAATTAGAGCCATGTTTTAGCGTCTAAAAACGTGTTGATCACTGGAGTAGGAAATGGGAGGTATTGGCATTCGCTGGTGTTGCAGTACTTGAGAGATCCTGTTTTCCTCTAAAACATTTTGGTTACTGTAGTTCGGGAACTGAACAAATTCTTTTTTAGGATTTTACTGTAAGTGTAACCTAGTGTATCAAAATATTGTCAGTGAACTTTAACTATCCAATGCCCAACTATATTAAATATTATTTCATAGTATTTAATATTTTATATTAAATAAAATATTCAGTGAACACCAGTTTCACTCTCTAGTGCTGTAACTATGGAAACAGGCTCTTGCTTGCTAATGACTACATCTATTGTATTTATGATTTCTGTAATTGTACTAAACTAATTGTGCTTTGAATGATTATTCATGCTCAAACTGTAACTTTGTGCAAAAAAGTTGTGCAATGTATAGTTTCTTTGATCCGAAGTGAATGCTATTCCTTCATAAATTCTTTTAAGCTACACTAGAATAACTTTGATGGAATTCCAATGTAGTGGGCTTCCAGGAACACAATGGTTATCTACTGAAGGGGGAAACCTTGGGAATTCTGTAAAATGAGGGGATAAAGGTTCCTGGCTATGCTTGATAAAGAGATAAAAGCATGAGTCACTTTTTGAAGATCATTAAAAGACAAGAAGTGCTTAGTGCTTAGCTTTTGCTAAGTTGAAGAAAAAATAAACTTCCTCTAACAACCGCATTAACCTGCTAAAACTGTCTAAATAGGGCTGTGAATCAATCAAAAACTGTTAACTGGTAACAGCTTACAAAGCTGAGCTAACAGCTCAAGCAGGTCAATTCTCAACTTAGGTTTTTTTTTTGTTTGTTTTTGTTTTTTACCACAGTTTCTTTTTTTAAAAAAAAGATATTATTTACTTGCAATGCAACTTTTATTTATTCATAAAAACAGTATGTCATAATGATGCATCTCATTTTAACAGGTAATTTTGCTAGATTCCTTTTTTAAGGAGAGAAAACATGAAATGTATTTCTCCATTGTAATGAGACATCAGGGTCCAGGCACTGCTGACTGCTTGCTTTGCCAACTGCGTCTTTTCTAACCTATTCAACTCTGCACTGAAAGAACATGAGCTGCAGATACTGTCATCTGGCATTCAGGTGGTTCGCCACTCACAATATTTGCTTTTTTCAAGATCCATTACTTGATCACATTTGCAGTGAGAGTGCTGTCTGCTTCCCTGGAGTATCGCATAGCAAGACATTTGACAAGCGTCTACACTGAAGATAGTTCTGGACAAGAACTATAAACTTTTAAAGAGGAAGAAACCATCTCATGTAAACCACGTCACAGTTTATTTTTTACATATAGTACTATGCAGTTTACTTATGTACTATGTAATCAATCGTGCAGTTTATGAATTGAATAAGTAAATTTTGTCATTCAACATCAGAGTCCGATAGCCCCTCCCCCTCCTCTATGTTATTAAAGGCATTACAGTTTTGGTTAAATAAGTGCATCATCCGGTATTTAAAGTGTATTTTTTTATTTGGAATTTTCAGTGTGAAACCATCTCAGGTTACGTATGTTACCATGGGTCTCTGAAAAGGGTACAAGATGCTGCATCGTATGACGACACTTTGGGGAACCCCTTCAGCGTGACAGTGCCTGAAGTATGTGTACAACAAGTCTAATCCTGATTGGTGTCTAATCCTGACATGTGACGGCATAACGTGGAATGCTACAAAGGGAGCCGGCAACACAGTTTTTTTGCACACAAAAAGTATTCTCGTCGCTTTATAAACTTAAAGGGTTAGTTCACCCAAAAATGAAAATTCTATCATCGTTTACTTACCCTCAAGTTGTTCCAAACCTCTATGTGTTTATTTGTTCTGCTGAACACAAAGGAAGATATTTGGAAGAAAACAGATCTCATTCCCCATTGACTACCATAGTAGGAAAAAATACCTACTATGGTAGTCAATGGGGAATGAGATCTGTTTTCTTCCAAATATCTTCCTTTGTGTTCAGCAGAACAAATAAACACATAGAGGTTTGGAACAACTTGAGGGTAAGTAAACGATGATAGAATTTTCATTTTTGGGTGAACTAACCCTTTAAAGGATAATTCCGGTATTTAGCACTTTGAGTCTATTTTCTAGTTTGTTTTGGATGAACTAGAGTGGTGAACACAGAAATGTTGACGATGGGTCCTGTCTCGACTTTTTGACTGTGCAACTCACCGAGTGGTTAGTGGTGTTCGTTGATGTTCCAAAACAAGTAGCGTAGCGAAATACAGTTTCTGTTGTTTTTTATTGCACGAGTTATTGCAATGAGTCCTCCAACAGAAATCATGCGATTTTACAAAATGGCAAATAAAACACGACAGAAACTATTTCGCTACACTACTTGTTTTGGAACATCAACGAACACCACTAACCACTCGGTGAGTTGCACAGTTTTGAAAACGAACGTTAAGGGTTGTTTTAAGCACATGTTTGAGTATGCTCGTAGACAGCCACTCTGAAGCGCGTCAGCGGCGATTCTAAAATAGTCAAAAAATCGAGACAGGACCCATCGTCAAAATTTCTGTGTCCACCACTCTATTTCATCCAAAACAAACTAGAAAATAGACTCAAAGTGCTAAATACTGGAATTATCCTTTAAGGTTGAGCCACTGTAGTCACTTGGACTATTTTACAGTTTTTCTCAATCGATTTGGTACATTTCTCCAAACTCATGTAACTGCTCTCAAAACAGTTAACACAGCAAACTAAACGCACTCTTAAGTTGGCGAAACAGATAAGTATTCACTGCACAATGAAACACAGCATTTTATTCTAGTAATGCATTTATTAAAATTCAATATTAACATCAAAACTAAAAGTGTGTTCTCTGTTGATTTTATAAAAAATTCAGCTGAAGATACACAAATAAATAAATGAAAATACATGTTTTTCATTAAGTTCTTTAATGATGAGTTACGTAAGGTGTATAAAGTGTATACTGTAACAATGAGTTGTCACTCCACAAAATATATATATATATTATGCAAATAAATAAAATAAAATAAAAAAGTACTGCATTCATTGAATCAATTAATTTATTGATCATGCCTCTCAATTGACCGTTCGCAGGCCCCTCCCCCAAAACGGCCATTGTCCAATCACACATCATAGCAACCGTTACTATGTGAGCAGCTCCGTCAAACATTGACTCCAAGCAAGCTGGTGAAGCGGTGCGCCCACTGCGTTTGTAAACCGGACACTAGATACTCCGAGAGATTGTCTGGAGGAGTTGTGTTCTTTTCGTTCCCAAAGCCGAAAACACAACGTGAACGGTGCCTACGATGGATAAAACAGTTTGGACGGCCCCACTCCCAGTTACATGTGTCGAACATGGTTCACTCGCGAACAGCGTGCATGAGACTGACACACTGAGATTAGTCAAAGAAACATGGAGAACAGATCAAGAGGATCCACAAAGGAAGTACGTTTTCTAAAGGGTTGTTGTTAACGTGATATTTTCGGGGGGAAATGAGCAGCAGTCACTAGCAGTGCAGGACCTGTAGACTACAGTTTAGAAGAGTGCACGCTCGCAACGGGGAACGCATGAAGCTTACTTGACAACATCAGTTCATATAACGTAATCAATATCGTAATGAATAGAAATAACCTTAAATGTATGGTTATCTGCATCTTTCCGTCTCTTATGTATAGTTACTTTTTAAACACGAAAATCGGATTCAGCATGGCACGCAAGCGGTTGCTGTGGTAATGAAAAACCTGCTTGTTACAGTAAAGCGAATGTATAATCCTGTATCTGAGGCAAAATTACTAAATATGCAGCGCGAATTCTATATTTCTAACTCCAAACAATTAGCGACTGAACCAGCGTATTAAATCTTCTTCAAGGCTGTAATTTACTGGTTGCATTTGAGGTACAGGTCATGGGGTTTCTCAGATTTCGCTTGAGACCGGTATATTAGCCTCAATGGTAGTCATGTCTCCTTCATTGCGTATTTTTATATTTTGAATATATCCCTCCACTGCATACTGTAACCCATTTTGCCTCGATCTGGAGGATATCGCGGAGGTAATTGCTCGAAAAAAGGTCACTGACACGCACGGGTGTCAATCTGTGGCGCTGGTCGTGTTTGACCATTTGTTTGACGGGCGTAGCAACAATAACTAGGGGGCGTGGCTTTTGCGAACGGTCAATTACATCAGAGAATTATCAACAGCAAATATTTTTACGAGTCATGCATCGTGGGAAAAAAACACCTTGAATGCTGTATTCATCCTTGACATGCTTTTGCCCCAATATCACAGGCCTCTTCCATCGCTTGAAGACTTACTTGGTTGTAAGGGTTGTGATTATGCACTTTCCATCTCCAAGAGGAGAAGAATTCCTCAACTGGATTCAGGAAAAGAGAATATGGTGGAAGGAACACCATCCTGAAATGTGGGTGATTCTCAAACCACTCTCACACTAGTGCTGAATGGAGGAATTGGACCTCATACATCCTCAGCTCTTTCTTTCTTTCTTTCTTTCTTTCTTTCTTTCTTTTCTTTTTCTTTCTTTCTTTCTTTCTTTCTTTCTTCTTTCTTTCTTTCTCCTACATCCTCAGCTCTTCTTTCTCCTACATCCTCAGCTCTTCTTTCTCCTACATCCTCAGCTCTTCTTTCTCCTACATCTTCAGCTCTTTCTCCTACATCCTCAGCTCTTCTTTCTCCTACATCCTCAGCTCTTCTTTCTCCTACATCTTCAGCTCTTTCTCCTACATCCTCAGCTCTTCTTGCTCCTACTCCTACATCTTCAGCTCTTCTTTCTCCTACATCCTCAGCTCTTCTTGCTCCTACTCCTACATCTTCAGCTCTTCTTTCTCCTACATCTTCAGCTCTTTCTCCTACATCTTCAGCTCTTCTTTCTCCTACATCTTCAGCTCTTCTTTCTCCTACATCCTCAGCTCTTCTTGCTCCTTCTCCTACATCTTCAGCTCTTCTTTCTCCTACATCTTCAGCTCTTCTTTCTCCTACATCCTCAGCTCTTCTTGCTCCTTCTCCATCTCCTCTTCCTCTACTTTTCCCTCTACCCTGTCCACCAACTCTCTCTTACACCTCCTTTTCCACCGCTCATTCTTCTTCTTTTTATTGTCTTTTCTCCTCATTTGTCTTCTTTGTTGTTTTTCTCTTCCTGTTTTGTAGTTGTTGTAATAAAGACAGATGTGTGAACAATTAGGAGATTTGCATTTTCTGTGTTGAGTGGATTACTAACTAATCAGATATCAAGTTGGGGTTAATTAAGGACATAAGGTGTGCAACTGACTATTTTACAATTCACAGAGTTTTGTTTGTTATGTTTTGAAAATGGTACAAAAATGTTTGTGATCTGTGTGAAGACCAATAAAAAAGCTGCAAATGTTTTTTCCTGATATATTAAAGATTTGGTTGGCTGTATGAACTGTTGTGATAACGTTAGGGAATTTTGTGCACAGTGTTTTGATAAAATGATGCTTTTGATTTGTAATTTGTATGAAATGAAGGAGAATTTACTATCTGTTTAGGACTATTACGAAGTGTACAGATCACTGTGTTAAATGTTTTGAGAGCAGTTACCTGAGTTTGGAGAAATGTACCAAATCGATTGAGAAAAACTGTAAAGGTCCCTATGCCCCTTTTTACAAGATGTAAAATAAGTCGCTGATGTCCCCAGAGTGTGTCTGTGAAGTTTCAGCTCAAAATACCCAACAGATCATTTTTTACAGCATGTTTAAATTGTCTTTTTTGAGGACTCAGAAAAACACTCTGTTTTAGTGTGTGCCCTTTAAATGCAAATTAGCTGCTGCTGCACGACACAGGGGGCGGAGCTTCAAGAGCTCGCACTCAGACTCTTAGGACAATTTCATCTCATGGAATAATGATAACATCAGAAACTCTCAGTAACGGTGTTCATTTCGAGTCGGACAATAATGCCTACAGAGTCAGAGGGCTGTATAGAGATGGAACAGGTATAGTTTAGTAGTTTAATTGCGGTTATTATAACGTATTTGTCATCTTAGTCAGGTTCACTATATATTTTTGTGGGAATTTTTTGGGGATTTGCTAAACTATACATTTTTGGAAAGATTATTATATAAGGAGTCAGAAAATCAATGTTTGCATTTGCCCAGATGTCTATATGGTGGTCATATTGATTTTTTTAAAAATTGCCGCCGTAAAACTTTAATTTGTAATATCTCGGCTTCTGAATAAGCTGGAATGTTGATTTTTACTGATAAACCCACATTTTCCGGGTCAGCGAATCCAATGGTGCTAGTTAAAAAGCTACAAGACGTTACGAAATTAACCCATAGATGCATAAGTGGGTTAAAAATTACCCGGTGTGGTTGTTTTATTGCAATATCATTGTAATAAAGATTTGTTCTCATTTAATATTTCATGTTCCTTAAAAAACATGTTTTTTTATCATCCCATTGAAATACATCCACAATATGGGTAAAAAAAAACTACACATCACAAGCAGTTGACGTGGATGTTCGGGAACTATCGACATGAACATTTAGATCACAGTATGATTAAATGGGTGGTAAAATGCCATTTTCACAAGATGTAAAATAAATCTCTGATGTCCCCAGAGTGTGTGTAAAGTTTTAGCACAAAAAACCCCACAGATATTTTTATATAGCATGTTAAAGTTGTCACTTTTTGAGGGTTTGCAAAAACACACCGTTTTGTGCCTGGCCCTTTAAATGCAAATGAGCTGCTGCATCGCCAAGAGGGCAAGGTCCGTCGCCGTACGCAGCTATTGGAGCACCTCTGGGTCGGTACCACTCTCCTGCATGTCACAGAGTGCCTTGGCCTGGTGGACCTGGAGGAGCGCCATGGCATGCAGGGCAGAAGCATTTCTCAGTCCTGATCTGGTACAGTGGCTGGCCATTGTCCTTTTGGCAGAAGAAGCACTCTTCCTTATCCAGTGGATTTGTATGGGATCGTGTGAATGGCAATGAAGAACCAGATGTTGAGTGATCTGGCTCAGCCGTTTCTGTGCTTCTTCTTTTCTGTCCACGCTTTTTGGCAGTGTAGTGTCCTGTAGCTAAAGCATGTGCATTGCGGTCTCTTGCACGTTGTATTTTAACCGTATTAGTTGCACTTGAGTTACAGGAGCAAGGCCAGACTGCCTTCTCTGTGCACATTGTTCCTGGTGTGCAGTTCTGCGGTCTCATTTGTACTTGGACATAGACCCCATCATTCAAACTGGCCCTCTCTAGAACTACCTGAAGAATGAGCCCATGGGACTCTAATACTGTAGTCATATACACTCACCTAAAGGATTATTAGGAACACCATACTAATACTGTGTTTGACCCCCTTTTGCCTTCAGAACTGCCTTAATTCTACGTGGCATTGATTCAACAAGGTGCTGAAAGCATTCTTTAGAAATGTTGGCCCATATTGATAGGATAGCATCTTGCAGTTGATGGAGATTTGTGGGATGCACATCCAGGGCACGAAGCTCCCGTTCCACCACATCCCAAAGATGCTCTATTGGGTTGAGATCTGGTGACTGTGGGGGCCATTTTAATACAGTGAACTCATTGTCATGTTCAAGAAACCAATTTGAAATGATTGGAGCTTTGTGACATGGTGCATTATCCTGATGGAAGTAGCCATCAGAGGATGGGTATATGGTGGCCATAAAGGGATAGACCTGGTCAGAAACAATGCTCAGGTAGGCCGTGGCATTTAAACGATGCCCAATTGGCACTAACGGGCCTAAAGTGTGCCAAGAAAACATCCCCCACGCCATTATACACCACCACCAGCCTGCACAGTGATAACAAGGCATGATGGATCCATGTTCTCATTCTGTTTACGCCAAATTCTGACTCTACCATCTGAATGAATGTCTCAACAGAAATCGAGACTCATCAGACCAGGCAAAATTTTTCCAGTCTTCAACTGTCCAATTTTGGTGAGCTCTTGCAAATTGTAGCCTCTTTTTCCTATTTGTAGTGGAGATGAGTGGTACCCGGTGGGGTCTTCTGCTGTTGTAGCCCATCCGCCTCAAGGTTGTGCGTGTTGTGGCTTCACAAATGCTTTGCTGCATACCTTGGTTGTAACGAGTGGTTATTTCAGTCAAAGTTGCTCTTCTATCAGCTTGAATCAGTCGGCCCATTCTCCTCTGACCTCTAGCATCAACAAGGCATTTTCGCCCACAGGACTGCCGCGTACTGGATGTTTTTCCCTTTTTGACACCATTCTTTGTAAACCCTAGAAATGGTTGTGCGTGGAAATCCCAGTAACTGAGCAGATTGTGAAATACTCAGACCGGCCCGTCTGGCACCAACAACCATGCCACGCTCAAAATTGCTTAAATCACCTTTCTTTCCCATTCTGACATTCAGTTTGGAGTTCAGGAGATTGTCTTTACCAGGACCACACCCCTAAATGCATTGAAGCAACTGTCATGTGATTGGTTGATTAGATAATTGCATTAATGAGAAATTTAACAGGTGTTCCTAATAATCCTTTAGGTGAGTGTATGTATACATATGTTGTTGAAATGTATAACATATTTTCTAAGGTAAAATTAAGATAATACTTACTATACAGGTGTTAGATGCTCTGTAAAACAATGTTCTTAAGGGATGACACTTCTGATATAGCAAGTCTGAGGAAGAGCCATTGGCTCGAAACATCACTGCAAATAAAATCTTTCAACAGGAACTACTTTGTGTGTGGATCACTCTCAAAACCTCTAGTAGGTTTGCAATGTGCATATCTTTGTAATCATTCCCACAACAGCTGGAATATGAAATTATAACTTTTCATTACAAAGATATTGCAATAAAACCACCACACATGGTAATTTTTTACCTACTTATGCATCTATGGGTTAATGGGTAACATCTTGTAACTTTTTAACTAGCACCATTGGATTCCTTGACCCTTACAGTGTGGGTTTATCAGTAAAAATCAACATTCCAGTTTATTCAGAAGTCAAGATATTATAATTTAAAATTTTACTGCAGCCATTTTTTGAACTTCAATATGGCCCCCATATAGACATCTGAGCAAATGCAAACATTGATTTTCTGACTCCTTATACAATAACCTTTCCAAAAATGTATAGTTTAGCAAATCCCCAAAAAATTCCCACAAAGTTTCAAATCTGAATATAATGAACCTGACTATCTGCTTGAATGTATCCAGCATTGTTTATTAATAGCCTAGCTACAAGTCTGCTGTGTCGGACCAGGTCCGAATCATGATAAAAAATATACTGATGAGTTTAATAAAGTTTATTGTACATCACACAAAAGATGAAGCGTCAGTTTTACTTCAGAAAATCGCCGCTGATTAAACACAGTAAGAAGTGCGCGAGTTGATGGAGTTGATGGAGCATTCCTGTGGGCGGACGTTAGTCAGAGAACTGTTCTACTGACGTCATTAAAGAAGGAAGTAGAGGGATGTAGTCCAAACCGGCCGTTCGCTGTAGGCGACTTCTGTTAAATAAAATATCTCGCTTGGCATTGAACTTTGAGCTTTATAATTTTACAGATATTATTTATACTCTAACAACAACATTACACACTAACTTAAGTTTTAAACATGGGATCGCGAAGAACGGGACCTTTAACAATGTCTTTACTCACTTTTCTGGGCCGGCAGATGAAATTACATAGCAGCCTATGAAGGAGTAAGACAGCTCTCAGATTTCATTAAAAATATCTTAATTTGTGTTCCGAAAATGAACGACAGTCTTACAGGGTTGGAACAATATGAGGAGTAATTACTGACAGAATTTTCATTTGTGGGTGAACTATCCCTGGGTTTCAGCACTGAAGCCACTGGGCAGTTAACTGGGTCCAAAAGACACCACCTGCACCATAAAGTAGACTGTCCACTTCAAGGCATAACGTTTCCTAGTGGACAACCTTCAAGACAACCTCAGGGGCAAGACCCACAGCTTCCATATCATCGGCCAGGGGTGATATATCGTGCATACGGCCTGTGTGAGGAGATCCCACGGGAGATCGTCTAGGGGGCCTCCCAAGTCCGAAAACCATACTTGGGCCGGCCAGGAGTGCGTTTCCCGTACAACGACGTAACCCGCTGCTTCTATACCATGGTACGATGCATCGTTGGAGAAATCAACTTTCTAGTCACGACTGTTTCCCGAAACCATATTGTCGCAAAGTGGTCGTTCAACCACCTTGGTTTATGATTTCACACACGTGGTGGAGTAATAACTTCTTTTAATGAAACAGTTTGAGATCGAATTTACACTAGATGTTTTGGTTTAAATTACAGACATGGCATCTGAGGACTATTTCTCATTTTTCTCAGTTATTTCTCAATCACAGGCTCGTTCTTACATATTAGAGCATGTTCGCACATGCTCAGTCTTCAAAAATGGTGCTTTAAATCTCTTGACAAAATAAAAGACTTAAATGACATTTGTATATGTATTCTATATAAAAATCACAGGTTGTACTGAATGTCAGCTTGCTTATTTTGCTCAAGATAAGGATTTATTCAGTCCACATGTCATGGAATCAAGAAACTATGATTCTATCCACAGCTCGAGAGCTGTCATTCCAACCACACAAGTTTGCGGTGCTTTTTGCGAATGTTCGTTGGAACGATGTTTTCGGGAAACACAGACTCGTTGAACTATGCTGATAACAACGGAACTTGTGACCATAGTTGGCTAACGATGCTTTCGGGAAACGCACCCCAGAATGGGGCTACAAGATTGACCTCGTCCTGGCAAACTCTTTCTAGTGCTCCCGGGAGCAGAGACCATGGGGCTCGATAGTGGAGAAGAGTATGGCTTTTTCCAGGATCTCCACACCTCAACTCCTCTGGTTCCATCTGTGATCCACCGGGCTGCCTCTGGTCCTGTGGGGAGTGCAAACCTGACCACTTTTATCAAACAAAGCCAGGCAGGAGCCGAGCTCCCAAGCATCTTTCAAAAGACGTATGTATATCCTCGCCCGTGATGTAACGTGGACAGGGAGGAACACACTTTTTAAACTGCTGCTACTAACTAAAAGCTGTTATTTTGTATGGCCTACGGGACAAACAAACACCATAGGACTCATAGAGTGCACTCAGAAAGCCGATGCTGTTGTTTCCATTATGTAGCTTCTGTATTATGCTGTCACACAGAGCGACGCAGCACCAATCAGGATTTGATCCTCAAGAGGGAACACTACCTGCGCTATTTATACTACAAAACAACATAGAATACTGCATAAGTATGCAAATTGGGCCTTACCTTAAGGTGTCCTCAAGGATGTCTAATTCAATAGCTAATAATTATCTTTAAAAAAACAGACTCTTCATTTATAAAATGTGCATGCAATTGGCTTTGATCCTTAATTCAATGGATTTCATCCTATACGTCAAAAATTAGGGTAAAATCGGGATTTATAAAGGAAAAAATGTACATTAAAATGTTCTTATGTGTACGCCAACTGAAGAACGCGCATACAAACTTTTTGTGCCCATACCAATTAAAATAATCCAACATTGTTTATTAAAATGTAAATGTAAATATAAATAGAGAATCATGTCCAGAATGAGATGATAATATTACAGGAGTAATACAACTGCTTTGTGATATTTTATGTCACATTATGTTTATGAGTTCCTGGAAAGTAAGTGAGTGTGTGAGTGTGTGTGTATATTCAGGTATTCCCTACATTATGGGGACAAAATGTCTGTGTTTGTTTTATAAATCGTTCATAGGAACATTTCGAAAACTGTTGTACAGTCACATTTAGGTTGATTCAACACACATCTTTATAAATGACGCCGCAGATGTTTTTGAAACATTTGATGCCATGAAACCCCCTTCTTGGAACGCTCACTGTAGAAACTTGAAAACACAAGTTTGTTCGGCTAAAAACCTGTACTGCCTGAAAATTGCTAGACATTCAGATTATGTATTTCTGTTTTGAGATAGCAATAGCCATTTTTGTGTCAATATGCATCAGATGGTCTGTGGGCAGTTCGTGACCATGAGGCGGAGATTAGCTTTAGCGGGTGCTTCGAGCACATTAAATGAGGGTCATGCAAGAACCCCCAAGGTCAAAATGCCCTTCTCAGCTCACAGCTCAGTTCTAATACAGAGACATGAACCAAATGGACTTTCATTGGCAGCAGCTGTACACTTGTTTATTTGAGTGTGATCTGCCTCCAAGTAATTGAAGGAAAAGCCTGTCGATGTTTGCTGAGAGCATTTTAATTAGCCGTCTCACTGCATCCAAATGAGCACTCGTGGAGTGATGAAGCAATTTTGAGTCAATTAGGAAATGAGTAATTTCTCCCTACAAGGGGAAAGCATTCATCACATTGGTAGCAGGTTCTTGGAGGACTTGTTTTGTGAAGTGCTTGCTTTGTGTAGGAGTTAAGAGATTAGTGGAAAAAAGGGGAAATGGTCTCCAAGTAAAACACTTACAGCCCCCTGCATTATTTTTATTCTTCGCTGTCTCTACCACTCTGGCGTTCCTTTATCCTGCCGACTGTAATTCCATTTTTGGCTTTGATAAGATTGGGATTCTTGGGCTTCCTTCCTTTAAGAAATTGCTGTGTGATGAGATACCTCCAAAATGCCTCCCAGATGTTTACTGTTGACAGAGAGACAATTGGAGGGAATGGAAGCTGTCATTTGACCCAAGTAGGGCATCAGACTTCAGTCAGTGCTGCCATCTGCTGGTGTGTAAACATTGTCATAAGATTGATGAAAACATTCACTAGTTTATATGCTAACCATTTTTTGCAAATGAATTTCTCCATATCATAATAGGTGACTGGCAAATCAAGATATGCTGAACGCTTTGGTAAGTCGGGAATTGCTTCAATTGTTTTAGTTGCTCACATCTCTCTCTCTCTCTCTCTCTCTCTCTCTCTCTCTCTCTCTCTCTCTCTCTCTCTCTCTCTCTCTCTCTCTCTCTCTCTCTCTCTCTCTCTCTCTCAGCATAAACATACATTGCTGGACAGGCATTTGTAATGTACTTATAACATACAGTAAAAATAACATACAGTAAAAAAAAAATTCTATATATAATAAACATATCAGTTCTGTTGTTGTTCATAAATGCGTTAAATATGTTGTACAATGAGGACATTGTCAAATAAAGTCATCATTGTCCCAATGTCTGAGCCAGGCTCCTCACTGCCCTTACCAGTGCCCAAATTAGTGTACGCGATATACTGATTCACAACCTAGGAAGCTAAGTAGTTGATTGAGACACACCCTTAGTCTAGACAACAAAAAATGAAAAATAAAATCCTGACACTTGTAACCGAGACTTTTAATACAAAAGAGACTGGACAAGGACTGGTAAACACGGCCCTAACCATCTGTGTGTAACATTTTTGCCATAATCTGCCACTGTCTGTTTGCTATTGCTGTATAATATAGATGCCTTCAAGGAATTGACTCTTGATTACTGAGAGAAACTTGATTATTAAAGAAAATGTAACATGAGAGACAAAACCCGGACCTCTTCCTGCTGTGTTTCTCTGTATGGCTTTAAAGTTTATATACTCTTGTAAGCTTACAAGTCTCTCATGACCTTGCTTTCCTCTCTTACGAGCCTAGCAGTTGTTTGGATAGGTGGGTGTTCACAGGATTGACTGAATTGACCTACTTCCTTTCATGGTGGAAAACACACGGGCAGATCTTTAGTTGATTTTTTTTAAAGGCTGGAGGTCCCTTCGGAGCCTAGGAGAGGGAGCATACAGTTACACTCTCACTGGCCGGGTTATAGTCTCCTTGTTTACTCCATTTATCAGCATTCTCAGCAGCGGCCATGTGAATAGTGTGAACTGATGCCAGATAGTCTTAATCACAGTGCACAAATTAATGATGTTCATTCAATTAGCTGAAATTCAATTCAATTCAATTCAAATTTATTTGTATAGCGCTTTTCACAATACACATTGTCTCAAAGCAGCTTTACAGAAAGTGCATTTCAGAAATGTACATAGAAAAATACAGTTAGTTAATCATGTATTAATTTAGGGCATAACATATCGCCGGCGTTGAGTCGTCTCTTCACAGGCGTCGAGTCGTCTCTCCACAGGCGTTAGTCATCTCATCACAGGTGTTGGGGCATCTGAAGTCTCCATGAGAGGCTGGATACAAATTGGAGCTGATGAACGCTATTTACCTCGGGACTGGCGTCCCGAGATAACAGCAGAAATGTTCATTTTAATGTCGAAACAGAATAATTAAGAAGGTTAAATACAAAACAAAACCAATAATATAAATGCCACATTTAAAAATAAAATTTCAATAATTTGAACTGTATATCTGAGAACTAACAAGGAATTCTAAGAGTAATGAGCTTTAGCAAATGTGCACATATAAATTGCCTTCATCTTCTAAGAAAACAGACCGTAAACACAGATGAATAATCTTGCACTCAGAGGTACATCCAAAATCCATTTATTGTGCATCCAAAAAAACATTCATTCTAATCGAATCAATTCCAATCATCATAAGAGACATTGCAACAGTGATTAAAAAGCACAAGCATGATTTTGAGGAACACAACTTATACCCGAGTACTCACCATATACCTACCATCATCATCCTCTTTCAGAGACTCGTTTCATCGGACCTGTTATCTTCATGGTGCTTGTCTTCAACCCTGCAAAAGAGAGAAAGAGAGAAAGAGTTAAGTGCGACTGTCATTTGAACTGCTAATGCTCTTCACTCACCTGTCTCAAGGTCTCCCAGATCACCACCAACTCTTTAATAAATAACTGTGCCTTTTACCTCCATGTCTTCTCTACTGCTGCATGACAGAATACGAGATCACAACAAAAAACAGCACTATGAGCCTTTTCCTCACCCCTAGTGATCCTGTGAATCAGTTCATATCAGTCTCTAGCCTGGTTACATGAAATGATGGCACCATGAAGATGAGGTTTTGGAGCTGATTAGATGACCATTTTTATCACCAGATACCGGCGTCAGCTACCATTTGTTCTTTTGAGAGTGGTTCTAAGTGGTTCTCCCCTCACTGTTGGTGAAGAAGATGCCAGTTCCATTCAGTCGCTTTCTCTCCAGTTCACTTCAACCATCCTGGCACCAGAGGTTTTTTTCCATCGCGCCAATACACACCACAGAACTCTCCCAAGTCCTTTGCCTTCTTCACTCCTCACGCGAGCACAAGAGTTCTTGGGTGGAGCTATGGGCACAGGCTCAGGGACAGGCTCAAGGACAGGCTTTGAGGGTTCAGGCGGCGAGGCGGCCATCTTGGCCGGAGGTGAGGTGTCAGTGGAGGCTGACCAGGTGTGAACAGTCTCTGGCTCGGCAGGCATGACGTGAACAGTCTCTGGCTCGGCAAGCATGACGTGAACAGTCTCTGGCTCGGCGGGTATGACGTGAAGCGCAGGCTCAACGGGCATGGCATGAACAGTCTCTGGCTCGACGGGCATGACGTGAAGCGCGGGCATGGCAGGACTGGCGTGGAGCGCGGGCACGTTGACGTAGAGCTCAGGCTCGGCAGGGCTGACAGGGAGCTCAGGCTCGGCAGGACTGACATGGAGCTTAGGCAGGGCATGAAGATCAGGCTGGTCAGGCATGACGTGAAGATCAGGCTCGGCAAGACTGACGTGAAGCTCAGACAAGACTCTGGTCGGACTTCAAGACAATCTTTTACTTTAAATAGAATTCCAACGGGTACAGACAGGCAGGATGAACACACACACACTACAAAAGACTGAGAACGGACAAAGACTGGCTGAACTTTAAGGAACTAATTAAAAAAACATTGATGAACGCAGATTAACAGAAACCAGGTGACACAGATGATAATTAACTAGACATAGGTGGAACAGATGATGAACTAAATGACAGTAACCATAGAAACAGATGAGTGGTGGGAAAATAGAACAAAGGAAGACATGTGACTATGGGTGACTGTGACAGCACCCATATGGTCGGCACTCCATGCAGCTTGCATACTATTTTCTATTGGAAATAAAATAGTTTGGGTCTGTCGATTGTCGAAGATAATGAAAAGGTGCCTTTAGTAATACCACCAGCAACCAACTAGCAAGTAGCACAAAGAAAACCATTTGCACCTATGCCATTATTTATTTTTTTATTCCTTTTAATATGTCCCACATCAACTTCTTGTTTCAACAGTCAAGCCATTTCATGGTGTCTTTTATTTCATAGGCTAATCAGTTTTCTTGGATATTTCGAGTCTTTTTTATCAGCCTGAAGCTAAAACAATAGAGGCTGCTAGCTTTGACCCAGTACCTTCTCCTCCTTCAGAAAAAGCTCTGACAGCTCTGGTCCAGAATGAAAGCGAAACACCAAAGCTCTGCCACTGGCTCAGGGAGAGAGTGTTTCAGCTGTATTACTGTGTGTATAGTTCTACTCCTCATCTGTCCTTTAGATTTATGAAGTGCAAGGGCTGTGCTGTTAGCTCTCGGCAGACTCCCCAACGTGTGTTTAAACTAGATCATATCTGAGAAGCAGACACCACTAGAATACCAATGGATGTGAATGTAAAAGCAAAGACAAGGCGTCAAAGGCTCACTTGAATGTAGGCAGAGCTAACCCTCTGGGGACCAAGGTGTTTTTGGGGCCCTTGGGATGTTTTGACATGCACTGACATTTGTGCTTTTTTTCAGTTATTTATAAACATGTTAATGGCAAAGGTATAAATTCACTCTATATAGCACAAACGGGGCTACCATAATATGTGAGCAACATGTATGTACTTTTTGAGAGAATATTGTCTATGCATGGTTATTGAAAAAGCTAAAAATTAAAGTTTCTGAAATAAGGCCACAAAACATATACTAAATATGTGTCCACAAGACTTTTGACTAATGGAAGTTGTCGCCTAGAGTTTTTGCTTCAAAATGATCTGAAAATCATCCTGCCTAATCATTCACATAACACAATAGATTGATTAAAATTGTGAAAAAAATGTTTTGTTTTCCAAGGCAATATGCGAATGGGCGTCAATTGCCCAACCCCCTTGTGAATAGTTAGTTGGTTCAAACCTGAGAAGACAAAAGACCTGCATAGTAATGACTGCATAGTAATGAGCATTTCATTCAGGTGTGAGAAAGAATGCAAGGACCCCAAAGAATGCAAGAAAAAAAAAAAAAAATATATATATATATATATATATATATATATATATATATATATATATATATATATATATATATATATATATATATACGCCTCCCTTGACCGAAACTGGTATTATGACACCTGTCGGGCCGGGGCTAGTAATTTAGCATGCTAATTCAGGTTGATATCTCTGCAGCACTATAACTTGTCATTTTTTAATGACATGATCACCCTTATTTCTTCTCACTCTTTTGATGCGTGTAGCTCATTTTTTGGATATTTTTACCTCAATTGTTACACATGGCACCTTTAAGTCTATTTTTCTGCTATGTGAAAAAAAACGAGCAAAATGCGCCGGTGCGTTCTTGGTCCCCAGAGTGCTAAACATGGCCGTCCCAAGAATGGTGTGCTATAAAGCAGCATAAAGTAACAACCTGTTTTTGTACAGTTAAAATAACTTGCACATTCAAGTCACAATTGGCTGTGGCCACGCTTAGGTAAAAAAAAATACACAAACAGATACATAAATATGAATGAAAATATGAAATGTTTACATTTTTAAAGAAAATATTAGTAGTACTCGCAGCAATGGTGCTAGCATGAGTAGTAGAATGTCTAAAGTGGACAATTGAAATAAAGTGTAACCAAAAAATAATAATATTAATTGAACAAATAGTCTGGGTATTGTGTCTGATGAGCAAGGTCCAAAAACTCACTGGTGTGGTCCCCAAGGGAGCGATTATCCTGGGTGAGGTGGAGACCAATTGGCTGCTAGATCAATTTTTGGTCCAGTATTCTGTCATGGCAGGGTCAGGCAAGGACAAATGAGATGTGGATCTAATTGCAGATTAACTTTAGCTTACAAAAATAACAATGAATGTAACAAAAAAAGGAAGACAGGAGAGAGAGAATGAAAAAATAAATAAAGGCAATGGTGGACCCTGAATTGAGGGCAATATACTGTACACAAGATAATGAGGAACTAAACAAGACACAAGTGATAATGATGTGAAGTCATGGTAATAAACTAGCAATGGGAACATAAGAAACAAGAAAGCAAGAACATACAAACCAAGAGTCCAAAAAACAGAAACTGAAACCAAATCCAAACGTGACTTTTACAACTCATAGATGTTTTGTTTTTGTTGTTGTTGTTGCTGCTGCACTTGTTTTTCACTTTTTGAAATGTCTGTTACTGTTATCTTCCGAGCAATATATAGGATGAAATGTTTCTGTGTGTCAAGCTCAGGGCCACTTCCCACCACTTGCATACAACATTTATTTTATTTTTCATAATAAAGTTTGTAATAAAAACTATATTGTAAATGATTTATACAAGACAAGTTTGCTATATGGTAACAACTATAATGTAAAAATTAGCTTTTCATGTAGTTTTTTTTTTTTAAGTGTAACAAAATTACAAAATTACAATTGAAATTATTAGAAATAATATGTTTTAAGAATTATGCAAGGCTTATCTGTTAAATGGAAATCATGTGGGGGAATGCTTTTTAGGCTTTCATGTGGTTTTGCCATGTTTTAGCCCCAACCACATCCTATCTGATCTGAATAATTTCGTGATTGCACAGATACAGATGTTGGCTTTGCTGCACACCCCTAACATGTATCACAAATAGAGCAGAGGTACAGATGTTCCATGCTTAGTATTTAGGGTTTGTTTAAATACACAAACCTGAGTATGAATAATAGTAGTGATAAAGCTTGGGTTGCTGAATATTCGATCCCTTAATTCAAAATCGCTCATAGTTAATGATAAGATTAAAGACTATAACCTAGATGTGCTGTGTTTGACAGAAACCTGGCTAAAACCAAACGATTACATTACTTTAAATGAGTCCACTCCGCAAGATTATTGTTATAAACATGAGCCTCGTCCGAAAGGCAAAGGGGGAGGTGTTGCTGTAATTTATAGTAATATTCTGAAAACCACTAAGAAATCTAGTTTTAAATATACTTCTTTTGAAGTGTTGGTGCTTAATGTAAAAATTTATAGTGTAAACAATAAATCACGTTTGAGAATTCTGCTGGCTACTGTATACAGGCCACCAGGGCACCATAAAGATTTTCTCAAAGAATTTGCTGACTTTCTATCAGAATTAGTATTGGCTGCAGATAAAGTCCTAATTGTTGGTGATTTTAATATACATGTAGATAATGAAAAAGATGCATTGGGATTGGCATTTAAAGACATTATAAACTCAATTGGAGTGAGACAACACGTGTCAGGACCTACTCATTGTCGTAATCATACTCTTGATCTAATATTATCACATGGAATAGATGTTAATGGCGTTGAAATTCTGCAGCAGAGCGACGACATCTCCGATCACTATCTAGTCTCGTGTAAATTACATTTAGCCAAGGCTGCAAAGCCGACTCCGTGTTATAAATATGTTAGACCTATCACTTCTGCCACTAAAGATTGCTTTATCAATAATCTTCCAAATCAGTTTCATAATCTCAGCATCCCAGATAGCTTAGAAGAACTTGATATTGCAACAGAAACTTTTAACTCTCTCTTTTCCAGCACTTTAGACACAGTTGCTCCGCTGCGCTTAAAGAAGATCAAAGAAAATAGTCCAACGCCGTGGTACAATGAGCACACCCGGGCCCTTAAGAGAGCAGCCAGAAAAATGGAGCGAAACTGGAAGAAAACAAAACTAGAGGTATTTCGGATTTCATGGAAGGAGAGCTCGATTGCTTACAGAGAGGCCTTAAAAGATGCTAGAACTAATTATTTTTCAACCCTATTAGAAGAAAATAAACATAATCCTAGGTATTTATTTGAACAAGTGACTAAACTAATGAAAAAGAAAGCTTCAAGCCCAGAAGTTTATAAGAAACACAGCAGTAATGACTTTATGAACTTCTTCACTTATAAGATTGATAATATCAGGGACAAAATTATAACTATGCAACCGTCTACTACAGTATCGCATCAGGGAGTATATTGTAGTCTCTGTGAGGAACATTTTGATTCATTTGTTGCTATAGGAGAGGAAGAATTTTGCAAAATTGTTAATTCATCTAAATCGACAACTTGTATGCTAGACCCTATACCGACTAAGCTACTGAAAGAGATGCTTCCAGAGGTCATAGATCCTCTTCTAGATATCATTAATTCATCTTTGTCATTAGGATACGTACCAAAAACCTTTAAGTTGGCTATGATTAAACCGCTTGTTAAAAAACCGCAACTTGATCCTACAGAATTAGTCAATTACAGGCCGATCTCGAATCTGCCTTTTCTGTCAAAGATACTAGAAAAAGCAGTATCCTCACAACTGTGTTCCTTTTTAGAAAGAAATAATATCTGCGAGGATTTTCAGTCCGGATTTAGACCGTACCATAGTACTGAGACTGCTCTCATTAAAGTCACAAATGATTTGCTCCTATCATCCGATCGTGGTTGTATCTCTCTATTAGTGTTACTTGATCTTAGTGCTGCATTTGATACTATCGACCACAACATTCTTTTAAATAGACTAGAAAACTATGTTGGCATTAGCGGAATTGCATTAGCATGGTTTAAATCATACTTATCTGACCGATATCAGTTTGTAGCAGTAAATGAAGAGATGTCTTATCGATCACAAGTTCAGTATGGCGTACCACAAGGCTCAGTACTAGGACCGCTGCTCTTCACTCAGTACATGCTACCATTAGGAGATATAATTAGGAAATATGGAATTAGCTTTCACTGTTATGCTGATGATACTCAGCTGTATATTTCTTCAAAACCTAACGAAACTTACCAATTCACAAAATTAACGGAATGCATAGCTGATATAAAAAATTGGATGACCAGTAATTTCCTATTACTAAATTCTGAAAAAACAGAGATTCTAATCATTGGACAAAAAACTTCCTCACCTAATAACCTAGAATACTGTCTAACACTTGATGGCTGCTCTGTTAAGTCTTCGACGTTAGTTAGGAACCTGGGTGTGCTCTTTGATACCAATCTTTCATTTGAAAGTCACGTGTCTACACTGTAAAAAATAATTCTGTGGCTTAGTAAATATTACAGAAATATTTAACTTTATTAACTTAATAAAATCTCTGAATATCGTTAACTTGATTGTTTGAGTTAAACATACCAAAATAATTTAGTAAAAATCCAACAGTTAATTTTATCTAGAATTTACAGATATATTTAAGTTTTTTTCAATAAAATTATTTAGTAATTGACTAACCAATTATTTCTTTATAATACACTTAATATATTTGTGAAATTTCTATCAAAAAATATGAGGATGTTTAATTAAACTGATCTGTTTCAAGAAACAAAAAAATATTACTTAATTCAAATCAATATTATTAATATATTTCACACTCTTAAGAAATTTAGTAAGTTTACTCAATTAAAACAATGCACCCCTCCCCCACCCTCTGACGTGACGACAACTCGACGGTTGGTTGAGTGAGCGCGGGCTGTTTGAAGTTCTCCGGTCTCCAGTACAACATCTCTCTTCTCAGCGTCGCAGATTTGGTGCATTTCCTCTGTGAAATTCAGGTTTGTGTATATATTATCTTATCTATACAATCATTACTGTGCTTTAAATCATTTTATTTAATGCAAAACAACATACAGAGGCATAATTCGACACCTAAACAGAGTCGCGCCTATGGTCTTTTCGCGTGATTGAAACGCCTTGCATAAACACACGACTTTATTCCTTTCTAATGATAATGAATATAATTCATTTGGATGATAAAATGTCCTCAGAACTGTCACTGTTTGTTTATTGGCAGGTTATGGAGTCAGTCGCTCGCAGTATCTTTCGGCTATGAGTGGGACGGTATTCAGGACAGCGGTCTAAAGTTCGAAGTTCACCCGCAGAGCGCGAGTCCGTCTCCGGGACGAAAACCAGCGCTGATCCGGTGGACATTGGATAACAGACTGGTTGATTACACTTGAATTAGGCTACCTGACTGTTTAAATGTTTCATTTTTACTTCAAAAATGTTTGTTAATTGAGTTTAAATGTAGGCAATATTGTATACATGTTAAAAACAGTGTAAAATGTGCTGTATAGACCTTATTCGATCTGCGTCATCAATGTTCGCGGCGGCCATTTTGTTGACATAGAAACCACGGCAACTGTCAGTCAGTCAATTGACAAGCGAGGCAGCGTCGGTATTATCCATGGTATTATCGCTGTATTTTTTTTAAAACAGCGGGATGGTGTGCTGTGTAATACACTGCTGTTCTAACAACAGCAATAAGAACCCCGGAGTTAATTTTTATGCGATACCGACTGTCAGAAAACGTGAAGGGAGTGAGACAGAGGAGTTGAGCCAGCGCAGGAGAGACTTGTGGCTAGCTAGGATAAACAGACTAATCTGCCAACTCCCTACAGCAATGTCTGCTCCTATCATTTTACCACAGGTAACGTTATTGGGGACATTTAATTTTGAATTTTACAATACTATTATAACATGTTCCTGTTATCTCTGTGAAGCTGCTTTGAAACAATTTGTATTGTAAAAAGCGCTAACTGTTATATAAATAAAGGTGACTTGACTATTGATAACTTTATATGCCTCATTGATACTAGGTAGGGAATTAGTGCTTGTGTGATACTGTGTTATTTTGTTACAACGATCGTAAAGGAGCCCTGCGAAGTGTAGCTAACGTTATGCGGATACTGTATGAACGTTAACGTTATAAATATCCGGTTAAAAGTTACGGCTGGCAATAAGGACGGATCTATACTTAAGGCTATTGGGTCTATTTGATATGGGTCCACACAAATCAAGCTTATCTTCTCTTGATACCGACGAGATGAAGCCATTAGGCTACTGCTCACCTCAACTCAAATCTGCGTGCGGCTATGGGCAGGACAGTTGTTATGTCAACAATATGGCCGCGGTTAGCTACTTCCGGTGTTTGCGAATAAGGTCTATTGCTGTAACGTTACTCAATGACAATAAAGGCCAATGCCATTTAACGTATACTGGTTGTTGTATGAAATAGGCTACTATTTTACAAAGGTTTAGATGAAATAAAAGAGGTTAATATTACTTATAAATAAAAACAGTTAATATTACTCATAAATATTGTTTTTTAAATGTTAAATTATACTCAATTTTATTTCTTAATGTACCAGATGCATTTACTAAGGTTTACTTAATTTTTTTACTTGCATTTACCCAAATTTGCACAGTATATTTAATTGATTTCACAGCTTTAAAATTTACTCAATTTTTTTGAGTGTAAAAATGTTTCACCAAAAAAATTGAGTAAATAATAGTTAAACTTTTTACAGTGTAGTATCTGTAAAACCGCATTTTTCCATCTTAAAAATATATCTAAATTACGTCATATGCTCTCACTGACAAATGCGGAACAATTAGTTCATGCGTTCATGACCTCAAGGCTAGATTATTGTAATGCTCTACTGGGTGGTTGCCCTGCACGCTTATTAAACACACTACAGCTAGTTCAAAATGCAGCCGCTAGAGTTCTTACCAGAACCAGGAAGTATGACCATATTAGCCCGGTTCTGTCAACACTGCATTGGCTGCCTATTAAACATCGTATAAATTTTAAAATATTGCTGATTACTTACAAAGCACTAAATGGTTTAGCTCCCCAGTACTTGAGCGAGCTCTTAACGCATTATAGTCCTTCACGTCTATTGCGATCTCAAAAATCTGGCCAGTTGATAATACCTAGAATATCAAAATCGACTGCTGGCGGTAGATCCTTTTCCTATTTAGCACCAAAACTTTGGAACAATCTTCCTAACACGGTCCGGGAAGCAGATACAGTCTGTCAGTTTAAATCTAGACTAAAAACACATCTCTTTGGCTTAGCATACACATAACACATTATAGATTTCTATAATTCAATGTTAGGCTGCATAGATTAGATCAGCCGGAACCGGGAACACTTCCCATAATTCCTGATGTACTTTGTACATCATAAGAAGGATGGCGTCTACGCTAATATTAGTCTCTCTGTTTATCCCGAGGTTTACCGCAGACCGCCGGATCCAGGGCATATCCAGATCTGATGAAGGACCATCACATGGACACAACGACACGCATTATCAGGGCTGTGAAGGCCCATGGACACCTCACCACTCATCTCCTCACCGGCCGGATGACCCAACCCAACCAGATGAACTGGATAATATCGTGAAAGTTCTGATCCCATCTGACTCCTGACATTATGCTGCCTAACTCATAATCATACACTGTTCATTCGTTGGCCAAAGGAGGACTGGCCCCCCGACTGAGCCTGGGTTCTCCCAAGGTTTTTTTCTCCATTCTGTCACCTGATGGAGTTTTGGTTCCTTGCCACTGTTGCCTTCGCCTTTTGGCTTGCTTAGTTGGGGACATTTAATTTTCAATTGAACAATACTATTACAACATTGTTTTCCTGTTATCTCTGTAAAGCTGCTTTGAAACAATTTGTATTGTAAAAAGCGCTATATAAATAAAGGTGACTTGAC
>JAZAVI010001034.1:45000-56753 GCA_036326025.1 Chrosomus eos | reverse complement strand
CCAGCCAACGCGTCTCAAATTTTTTTTTTCGGGACCTGAAAAAACCCACAGCCACCAACACGCCAACGGCCCCACACAACCCGGGCAAATAAACGGGGTTAAAACAATGGGGATACGTAAAAAATTTAAGGGGGGGTAGGTTTAAAAATGTTTGTATGTGTCATTATAGGGTTTCAGACGCTTTTCGACCCACCACAGCCTCATCAGGTAATTTTAAATTTAAACTTCCCGTTCACCCCATTTTTATATAGGTTTGGGGGGCGGGGCTACACACCCCTCAAAATTAACCGATCCCCAATCATCACTTTGGGTTAAATGCTTCAAAAAAAAATTTTTTCCACATAAAAAATTTTTTAAAATTTGTTTTTTAATTTTTAACAGGTTATTCGCCCAAAAAAGGGTCAAACTGCGGGCACTTGCAACAGGTAAGTTCCCCCTTTTGGGTGCACACCCAGGCGAACAAAAAAAAACCCTGGGGCCCCCCAAAATTTTTCCTGGCACTGGCTTGGGTTTGGGGAAAATTTCCCGGGACCCCAACCAAAAAGGGGAATCCGAAAACGTTTGTGAAACGGCCAGGATCTGGGGGCCCCCCAAGATCAAAAAGCACACACCCAAAACAACACAACCCCCCCCAAAAACCCCGCCCGAAGCCACCAACGCGTCAAAAAATTTTTTTTTCAGGACCTGAAAAAACCCCAAACACCCCACCAACACCCCCCCCGGGGGTTTCCCCCACAAACCCCGGGGCTAAAAAACGAGGGTGATAAAGGGGGGAAACGTGAAAAATTAAAAAGAAGGTTTAGAAATGTTTGATGTGCTTTAAAGGGGTTTTTTCACGACCGTTTCGAGCCCACCACAGCTCCACGGGTGAATTTTAAATAAAGAAACTCCCTTTCACTCCAGC
Organism: Chrosomus eos; assembly: GCA_036326025.1. NCBI lineage: Eukaryota > Metazoa > Chordata > Actinopteri > Cypriniformes > Leuciscidae > Chrosomus > Chrosomus eos. Next base: position 55,849 of record JAZAVI010001034.1, on the reverse strand, counting down.
TTTATAAAAGGTTGGGAGGGGGGGCTCCCACCCTCTAAAAAAAAACCGCCCCCATCATCAGCATTAAATAGTTTTCATAAAAAAAATTTCCACTAAAAAAAAACTTTTTGTTTTTTTTAAAATTTTTTAAAGGGGGTACTTCGTCAAAAAAGGGCGATCTGCAGGCACTTGCAACGGGAAAGGGGGGGGCCCTTTTGGCACCCCAAAAAGGGGCGAACACAAGCACTCGGGGTTCCCAAAGTTCCTGGCACTGGCTGTGGGGGGGGGAAAAATTTCCCCGGGATCCGAACCCCCAAAGGGGTTTCCAAAAAAAGGGCCCTGTGAAAGGGCCTAGGTTTTAAGGCCCCCCAAGAGCCCCAAGCAAAAAACCCCCAAAAAAATACACAACAGCCGACACTCCCCGAAACCACCAACCGTCTCTAAATTATTTTTCAGACCTGAAAAAATCCCACGCCCCCCAAAACACGCCACCCCGGTCCCACACAAACCCGGGCAAATAAACAGGGCTGTAAAAAAAAGGGGGAAAACTAAAAAATTAAGATGGTGGGGTTTTTAGAAATTTTTGGTATGTTTTTTTAAAAGGGGGGTTTTCCACAAACGCGTTTCGAGCCCCCCAAAAGCTCTCATCGGGTTTAAATTTTAAATGAAGATACTTCCCCCGTTCACCCCAGCTTTATGGGGGCGGGAGGGGGGCTACCCCCCCTCTAAAAAATAACCGAAAACCAAACATCACATTGAAAATGATTTTTAAAAAATTTAAAAATTTTCCCCACATAAAAAATTTTTTGTTTTTTTAATTTTTAAACGGTACTTCGCGAACAATGTCGACCCTCAGGAAACTTGCAACAGGTAAGTAGGCACCTTTGTGCACCTTAAAAGGAAAAACCAAAAAACAACTCGAGGTCCAAAGCCCCGGCACGGCTGGGGTTGGGGAAAAAAATCCAGGACCCCGAAAAGGTGAAAAGGGGTTTGGCAGGGCCTAGGTTCAAGGCCCCAAATCACAACACACCCCAAACAAAAAAAACAGCCGCATCCCCCAAGCCACCAAAACCGCCTAAATTTTTTCCCCCAAACCCCCCTGAAAAAATCCCCCTCCCCCCCCCAAAAAACCCCACACTAACCCGGGCTAAAAAAGGGGGCTGTATCATGGGGGGTTTACAAAAAAAAATTAAGAGGTTTTTTAAAAAAGTTTGTAGGTGTCATTATAGGGTTTTCACAACCCTTTTCCCCCCCACCACAGCTCTCATCGGGTGAATTTTAAATAAAGAAACTTCCCGTTCCCCTCCAGCTTTAAATAGGCTTGGGGGGGCGGGGCTACAAACCCCTAAAAATTTTTTCCCCGATACCATCATAAAAATTTGTATTTGCTTTAAAAAATTTAAATTTTTCCACATAATAATAAACTTTAATTGTTTTTTTTTAAATTTTTTTTAAATTTTTTAATTTCTCGAACAATGTCATCTCCCGGGGCACTTGCAAAAGGGTTTAAGTAGGCCCCTTTGTGCACACTTTCAGGCGAACACAAAAACTCGAGGTCCAAAGTTCCTGGCACTGGCTGGGGTTTTGGGGGAAAATTTCCCAGGATCCGAACCCAAAAAGGGGATCCGAAAACGGCTGTGCAGGGGCCTGGGGTTAAAAAATGGCCCCAAGAGTCACAAGCACACACCCCAAAACATACCCAACAGCCGACACTCCCCCAAAGCCAGCCAACGCGTCAAAAAATTTTAATTTTTCAGGACCTGTAAAAAATCCCACAGCTCACTCAAAAACCGCCACACGGCCCCCACACAAACCCCGGGGGCTAAATAAACAGGCTGTATCAAAATAGGGATACGTGAAAAATTAAGATGTGGGTTTTAAAAATTTTTTGGGGTATTTGCCCATTAAAGGGTTTTAAAACGACCTTTTTTCGAGCCCACCACAGCTCTCATCAGGTGAATTTTTAAATGAAGATACTTCCTTAAACGCCCGCTTTATATAGGCTTGGAGGGGGGGGCTAAAACACCCTCTCAAAATTAACCGATACCATCATCAGCATTGTATGATGCTTCATAAATAAATTTCCACATAATAATAAACTTTATTTTTTGTTTTTTAATTTTTAAAGGGGGTTTACTTTCGCCCGAACAATCCCCGATCTGCGGGCACTTGCAACAGGTAAGTGGGGCCCCTTTGAAAAACACTTCGGGCGAACACCAAGCAACTCGAGGTCCAAATTTTCCTGGCCCCCTGGCTGGGGTTTTTGGGGGAAAATTCCAGATCCAATCCCGAAGGATCCAAAAAGGGCTGTGCCCCGGGCCTAGGTTCTAAGGGCCCGGGGCCAAGCCCCCAAAAGCACACACCCAAAAAAAACACAACAGCCGACACTCCCCCCCCGAACCAGCCAACGCGTCTCAAAATTTAAATTTTTCGGGGACCTGTAAAAAATCCCCCCAGCTCACTCAACACGCCAAAACCCCGGGCCCCACCCCCAAACCCGGGGCTAAATAAACGGGGGGCTGTATCAAAGGGGGTACAAAAAAAATTTTAAAATGGTATTTTAGAAATGTTTGTATGTGTCATTATGGGGTTTTTCCCCCACGCTTTCGACCCCCACCACAGCTCTCATCAGGTAAATTTTTAAAAAAAAAAGAAAACTTCCCGTTCACTCCAGCTTTATATACCCTTTTTGGAGGGCGGGGCTACACACCCTCTCAAAATTAACCGATCCATCATCAGCATTGAAAAAAATGTTTTTCATAAATAAAATTTTCCCCAAATAATAATAAACTTTATTGTTTTTTTTTAAAATTTTAAAAAACAGGTATTTTACCCCCTTTTGGGAACAAGGGTCGTTTCGGGGGGGCATTGCAACAGGTAAGTAGGCACCTTTGTGCACACTTCAGGCGAGAACACAAGCAACTCGAGATAGGACAAAGTTCTGGCACAGGGCTGAGTGGTTAGGGGAAAATTCCAGGATTAATCCCACGAAGGATCCGAAAACGGCTGTGCACAGGGCCTAGGTTTCTAATGGCCCGCCAAGAGTCACAAGCACACCACCCCCGACAACGACCGTCCCAAACATACACAACAGCCGACACTCACTCCGAACCAGCCAACCTCTCTAAATTATTTTCAGGACCTGTACAAAATCCCAACAGCGGGTTTTAGGGTTAGGGTTAGGTTAGGGTTAGGGTTGGGGTTTGGGGGTTAGGGTTAGGGTTGGGGTTAGGGTTGGGGTAGGTAGGGGTTAAGGGTTGGGGTTGGGGTTTGGGGGGTTAGGTTAGGGTTAGGGTTAGGGTTAGGGTTGGGGTTAGGGTTAGGGTTAGGGTTAGGGTTGGGGTTAGGGTTGGGTTTAGGGTTTAGGGTTAGGTTAGGGTTGGGGTTAGGGTTAGGGTTAGGGTTAGGGTTAGGTTGGGGGTTTAGGGTTGGGTTGGGGTTAGGGTTAGGGTTAGGGTTAGAAGGTAGGTTTAGGGTTAGGGGTAGGGTTAGGGTTAGGGTTAGGTTAGGGTAGGGTTAGGGTTAGGGTAGTAGGGTTAGGGTTAGGGTTAGGTAGGGTTAGGGTTAGGTTATGGTTATGGTTAGGGGTTAGGGTTTAGGGTAGGGTTAGGGTTAGGGTTAGGTTAGGGTATATGGGTTAGGGTTAGGGTAGGTTAGGGTTAGGGTTAGGGATGAGGGTAGGTAGGGTTAGGTTAGTGATAGGGTTAGGGTTAGGGTTTAGGTTAGGGTTAGGGTTAGGGTGTTGGGGTTATAGGGTTAGGGTGTTAGGGTTAGGGTTAGGTAGGTTAGGGTTAGGGTTAGGTTAGGGTTTAGGTTAGGTTAGGGTTAGGGTTAGGGTTAGGTTAGGTTAAGGTTAGGTTAGGGTTAGGGTTAGGGTTAGGTTAGGGTTAGGGTTAGGGTTAGGGTTAGGTTAGGGTTAGGGTTAGGGTTAGGTTAGGGTTAGGGTTAGGGTTAGGTTAGGGTTAGGGTTAGGGGTTTAGGTTTAGGTTAGGGTTAGGTTAGGGTTAGGGTTAGGGTTAGGGTTAGGGTTAGGGAGTTAGGGTTAGGGTTAGGGTTAGGTTAGGGTTAGGGTTAGGGTTAGGGTTAGGGTTAGGGTTAGGGTTAGGGTAGGTTAGGGTTAGGGTTAGGGTTAGGGTTAGGTTAGGTTAGGGTTAGGTAGGGTTAGGGTTAGGGTTAGGGTTAGGTTAGGTTAGGGTTAGGGTTAGGGTTAGGGTTAGGGTTAGGGTTAGGGTTAGGGTTTAGGGTTAGGGTTAGGGTTAGGTTAGGTTAGGGTTAGGGTTAGGTTAGGGTAAGGTTAGGGTTAGGGATTAGGGTTAGGTTAGGGTTAGGGTTAGGTTAGGTTAGGGTTTGGTTTAGGTTAGGGTAGGTTAGGGTTAGGGTTAGGGATAGGGTTAGGGTTAGGGTTATGGGTTAGGGATAGGGTTTAGGTTAGGGTAAGGTTAGGGTATGGTTAGGGATAGGTGTTAGGTTAGGGTTAGGGTTAGGTTGGGTTAGGGTTAAGGGTAGGGTTAGGGTAAGGGTATGGGTAGGTTAAGGGTAATCAGGATAGGGTTAGGTAGGGTTAGGTAGGGTATAGGGTTAGGGTAGGGTTAGGTTAGGGTTAGGGTTAGGGTTAGGGTTAGGGTTAGGGATAGGGTTAGGGTTAGGGTTAGGTTAAGGGTTAGGTTAGGTTAGGGTTAGGGATAGGTTAGGGTTAGGGTTAGGTTAGGTTAGGGTTAGGGTTAGGGTTAGGGTTAGGTTAGGGTTAGGGTTAGGGTTAGGGTTTAGGTTAGGGTTAGGGTTAGGGTTAGGTTAGGGTTATGTTAGGGTTAGGTAGGGATGTAGGTTAGGGTTAGGGTTAGGGTTGTTAGGGTTAGGGTTAGGGTTAGGGTTAGGGTTAGGGTTAGGTAGGGTTAGGGTAAGGGTTAGGGTTAGGGTTAGGGTATAGGGTTAGGGTATAGGGTTAGGTAGGGTTAGTTGGGATAGGTTAGGTTAGGGTTGGTGTTAGGGTTAGGTTAGGGTTAGGGTTAGGTTAGGGTTAGGGTAGGTATAGGTTAGGGATAGGGTTAGGGTATAGGTTAGGGTTATGGAGTAGGGTAAGTCTGATAGGGTTAAAGGGATTGAGGAATACGGTTAACGTGAAATAGGGTAACGTGTAATGAACGTGTAAGTAACGTTGTAACTTGAAACGTTGGAACGGTAACGGTACGTTGGAAAGGTGATACGGTAACTGGTTTACGTGAAACTGAACTGTTAAGTGTAACTGGTAAAGGTTTAAAGGGAAGGGTAAGGGATTAGTGAATTAGGGTTAGGTGAAGGGTAAAAGGGATTTTACTTAACGTGTTAAGGGAACGGGTATCAGGGTATAGGTTAGGTATTACGGGAAAGTGTTAGGTTAAAGCGGTAACTGGAAGGGACAGTGGTATTGGGTACGGGATAAGGGTAAGGTGATCGGTGGAACGGTGGAAAGGGTAGTGGTAACGGGTACTTTGAATGGGAACTGGTAAGTAGTTAATCGGCGTTTAACGTTAACGTAATCGTGTAACGGTAACTGTAACGTGTAACTGTTAACGGATTGAACTGTACTGTGGATACGGTTAACGGTGAACTGGTTACGTGAACGTGTAACGGGAACGGTAACGTGATAACGGTAACGTGAACTTGGAACGGGTAACGGTAACTGTGAACGTGAACGTGGAACTGTTAACTGGTAACGTGGAACGGTGAACTGTAACTGGTAACGTGTAACTGTAACTTGTAACTGTTAACGTTTAACTTAACTGTTAACGTTTAAACTTTAACTTTAACGTTAACTGAACTGTAACTTAACTGTAACTGAACGGTAACTTTAACGGAACTAAACTTAACTGATAACTTTAACGTAACTTGACTTAACTGTTAACTTAACTGTAACTGTAACTGAACGTGTAACTTACGTTTGAACTTTAACTTGTAACTTTAACTGTGAACTTTAACTTTAACTTAACTTTAACTGAACTTGTAACGACTTGTAAACTGAACTTAACTTTAAACTGGTAACGAACTTTAACTTGTTAACTTGAACGTTAACTGGAACGTTAACTTTACTTAACTGTAACGTTAACTTAACTTTAACTTTAACTTGAACTTGAACTTAACGTGAACGTTTAACTTAACTTCGTAACTTAACTTAACTTGTAACGTAAGCTTACTTTAACTTTAACTTTAACTTTAACTTAACTGTGAACGTTTAACTTAACTTTAACTGGTAACTTTAACTTATAACTTTAACTTTAACGTTAACTTGAACTGTAACTTTGAACTTAACTTTTAACTTGTAACTTTAACTTGAACTGTAACGTTTAACTTTAACTTAACTTTAACTTTAACTTAACTTAACTTAACTTTAACTTTAACTGTAACTAACTTTAACTTTAACTTAACTTGTAACTTTAACTTTCTTTAACTTTAACTTTAACTTTAAACTTGTAACGTTAACTTAACTTTAACTTTAACTGTAACTTACAACTTAACTTTAACTGTTAACTTAACTTTAACTTTAACTTTAACTTTAACTGTTAACTTTAACTTTAACTTTAACTTTAACTTAACTTAAACTTAACTTTAACTTTAACTTTAAACTTTAACGTTAACTTTAACTTTAACTTTAACTTTAACTTTAACTTTAACCTTTAACTTTAACTATTAACTTGTAACTTTAACTTTAACTTTAACATTTAACTTTAACTCTTAACTTTAACTTTAACTTTAACTTAACTTAAACTTAAACTTAACTTAACTTTAACTTTAACTTTAACTTTAACTTTATAACTTTAACTTTAACTTTAACTTAACTTTAACTTAACTTTAACTTTAACTTTAACTTAACTTACTTAACTTTAACTTTAACTTTAACTATTAACTTAACTTTAACTTTAACTTTAACTTTAACTTTAACTTTAACTGTAACTTAACTTTATACTTAACTTAACTTTAACTTTGTAACTTTAACTTTAACTTTAACTTTAACTTTAACTTAACTTAACTTTAACTAACTTTAACTTTAACTTTAACTTTAAACTTTAACTTTAACTTTAACTTTAACTTTAACTTTAACTTAACTTAACTTAACTTATAACTTAACTTAACTTTAACTGTTAACTTAACTTAACTTACTTTAACTTAACTTAACTTTAACTTAACTTAACTTACTTAACTTAACTTTAACTAACTTAACTAATTTAACTAACTTAACTTTAACTTAACTTAACTTAACTTAACTTAACTTTAACTTAACTTAACTTAACTTAACTAACTTAATAATTAACTTAACTTACTACTTTAACTCTTAACTAACCTACTTTAACTTAACTATTAACTTAACTACTAACTAATAACTAAACTTAACTACTAACTAACTTACTATTACTTAACTACTAACTTAACTTACTTACTTTACTTAACTTAACTTAACTTTAACTTACTAACTTTAACTACTTTAACTTAACTTAACTAACTTAACTTAACTTTAACTTTAACTTAACTTTAACTTTACTTAACTTAACTTAACTAACTTTACTTAACTTACTTAACTTTAACTTTACTTAACTCTTAACTTTAACTTAACTTAACTTTATTTATAACTATTAATTAACTTAAACTTTACTTTAACTTAACTTTAACTTTAACTTAACTTTAACTTTAACTATAACTTTAACTTAACTTAACTTTAACTTTAACTTACTTTAACTTTAACAACTTAACTTAACTTTAACTTTAACTTAACTTTATTAACTTAACTTAACTTTAACTTACTTAACTTAACTTTAATTCTTAACTTAACTTTAACTTTAACTTAACTTAACTTAACTTTAACTTAACTTTAACTTTAACTTTAACTTTAACTTAACTTTAACTTAACTTTAACTTAACTTAACTTTACTTAACTTAACTTTAACTTTAATTAACTAACTTAACTTTAACTTAACTCTTAACTAACTTTAACTTAACTTAACTTTACTAACTAACTTTAACTTAACTTTATCTTTACTTAACTTTAACTTTAACTTTAACTTTACTTAACTTTAACTTTAACTTAACTTAATTTAACTTAACTTTAACTTTAACTACTTAACTTAACTTAACTTAACTTTAATTTAACTTACTTTAACTTTAACTTTACTTAACTTTAACTAACTTTAACTTAACTTACTTACTTAACTTAACTTAACTTACTTTAACTTAACTTAACTTATTACTTTAACTCTTAACTTAACTAACTTAACTTAACTTTAACTTACTAACTTTAACTTTAACTTAACTTAACTTTAACTTTACTTTAACTAACTAACTAGAACTTTAACTTTAATTTCTTAACTTTAACTTTAACTTTAACTTAACTTTAACTTTAACTTAACTTTAACTTTAACTTTACTTAACTTAACTTTAACTTAACTTAACTTTAACTTTAACTTTAACTTTAACTTTAACTTTAACTTAACTTTAACTTTACTTTAACTTAACTTTAACTTTAACTTTAACTTTAACTTTAACTTTAACTTAACTTTAACTTTAACTTAACTTAACTTTAACTGTAACTTAACTTAACTTTAACTTTAACTTAACTTAACTTAACTTTAACTTAACTTAACTTTAACGTAACTTTAACTTAACTAACTTTAACTTTAACTTAACTTTAACTTTAACTTTAACTTTAACTTAACTTAACTACTTTAACTTTAACTTTAACTTTAACTTTAACTTTAACTTAACTTTAACTTTAACTTTAACTTTAACTTTAACTTTAACTTTAACTTTAACTTTAACTTTAACTTTAACTTTAACTCTTAACCTTAACTTTAACTTAACTTTAACTTTAACTTTAACTTTAACTTAACTTAACTTTACTTTAACTTACTAACTTTAACTTTAACTTTAACTTTAACTTAACTTTAACTTTAACTTTAACTTTACTTTAACTTTAACTTAACTTTAACTTTAACTTTAACTGTTAACTAACTTAACTTTAACTTTAACTTTAACTTAACTTTAACTTTAACTTTAACTTTAACTTAACTTAACTTTAACTTTAACTTAACTTTAACTTAACTTTAACTTTAACTTTAACTTTAACTTTAACTTAACTTTAACTTAACTTAACTTAACTTTAACTTAAACTTAACTTTAACTTTAACTTACTTTACTTTAACTTTAACTTTAACTTTAACTTTAACTTTTAACTTAAACTTAACTTAACTTAACTTTAACTTTAACTTTAACTTACTTAACTTACTTAACTTTAACTTTAACTTTAACTTTAACTTTAACTTAACTTTAACTTAAACTTTAACTTAACTTTAACTTAACTTTAACTTTAACTTTAACTTTAACTTTAACTTTAACTTTAACTTTTAACTTTAACTTTAACTTTAACTTTAACTTTAACGTTAACTTTAACCTTTAACTTAACTTTAACTTTAACTTTAACTTTACTTAACTTTAAACTTTAACTTAACTTAACTTTAACTTTAACTAACTTAACTTTAACTTTAACTTAACTTTAACTTTAACTTTAACTGTAACTTTGAACGTTAACGTTTAACTTAACTTAACTTAACGGATGTAACTGTTAACTTTATTAACTGTAACTTTAACTTTAACTCTTTACGTTGAACTTTAAACTTTAACTTGAACTTTAACTTAACTTTAACTTTAACTTTAACTACTTTGAACTTAACTTTAACTTTAACTTTAACTTAAACTTAACTGTAACTTTAACTGTAACTTGAACTTTAACTTAACTTTAACGTGTAACTTGTAACTTCGAACTTTAACTTAACTGAACTTTAAACGCTTAACTTTAACTTAACTTTAACTTAATAACTTTAACTTAACTTTAACGGTAACTTTAACTTAACTTTAACTTTAACTTAACTTGTAACTTTAACTTAACTTAACTGTTAACTATCTTAACTTAAACTTTAACTTGAACTGGTTAACTTTAACTTAACTGGAACGTCACACACACCCCCCCCCCCCCTGCTTCTGCTCCCCTCTCCTCACACCCCCACCCCCACCCCCACCCCCCTACCCACCCCACCCCCACCCCCACCCCCACCCCCACCCCCATCCCACCCCACCCACCCCCACCCCCACCCCCCCCACCACCACCCACCACACCTCCAACCACCAACCACCTAACAACCCTACCTAACCTAACCCTACCTAACCCAACCACACCAACCCAACCCAACCCTAACCCTAACCTAACCACCACCCAACTAACCCACCCAACCTACCACCTACCCTAACCACCCTAACCCAACCCAACCCTAACCACCCTAACCTAACCACCTAACCAACCCACCCTAACCCTACCCTACCCAACCTACCCAACCCTACACCTAACCCACCCCTAACCAACCAACCCTACCAACCCTAACCCAACCTAACCAACCCTAACCAACCCTAACCACCCTACCCTACCTACCCACCTACCCAACCAACCCAACCTAACCTACCTAACCCACCCTAACCCTAACCTAACCCAACCCTACCTACCCTAACCTAACCCTACCCTACCTAACCCTAACCAACCTAACCTACCCACCACTAACCACCCACCCTAACCTACCCACCTACCCAACCCTAACCTAACCTAACCCACCCAAATAACCCTAACCCTAACCCACCCTAACCTACCCAACCAACCTACCAACACCAACCTAACCTAACCCAACCCTACCCACCTAACCCTACCCACCCTAACCCAACCCTAACCCAACCCACCACCACCCTACCAACCTAACCCACAACCAACCCTAACCACCCCTAACCCACCCACCCACCACCCCTAACCACACCCCCCCCCCCCCCCACACACACACCTCCCACACCCACCCCACCACCCAAC